>DF364672.1:3506-29100 GCA_000787875.1 Solanum virginianum | reverse complement strand
GCACATATATGTATGTATATATAAAAGCAAGGAGAGGAATGTAGAAACTTCTTGGTCCCACAAGCAACTTGGACCAATCCAATTTTTTTTTTAACACCATTTAGATTCTAGAATACTTTATTTATCAACATATATACATATGATAAGAAAACTTATAATAGTTGGTCTTGCATGTGTACACCTGCACATATAGATATCCATGAGTTTATGCACACACCCTTCTATGAAAATTTCAACTTAAATTTTCAAACTCTTCAAAATACACTTAAGTGTCGAATTTTTCAAAAATTGCAATATTGGTCCCAAAGTTCGCAATGGTTCCAAAACACCGCAATACGGGTTCTAGCACTCGGAGAAGAACAATTTTGTTGTCATGTTTGCTACTTTCTCAATTGAGTTATTTGAAGATAAATAATTGTCATCTTAATAAATTGATTACTCACAAAATGTCAATTTTTAATTTAATAAAGATAGAACATCTATTTTTAAAATCAAAAAGATCTTAAACAATAATAAGATCGAATAAACCATCTGTGTTTACACATAAAAATTGCAAGTTATAGTTTTAAATGTAGTTAACATTTAAATCACTCAACTTTGAGAATTTATCTGGAAAATTTATTGAGCTTTAGCTTGTATAATAAAATCACTCAATAAGGCATTTGTATCAGCAAAATCACTTAACTAAATTAAATTATCAAAACAAAATTTTGACATGATAATTTATTTTTTTATTTTACGTAAATATGAACCCATAAATAAATAAAATTTAAAAATTAAATATGAGAAAAAAATATTTTGTATTATATAAACATGAACTCAAAAATGAAAAAAAAAATTGCAAGTTAATTTATTTAAATAAATTTATCAGTATAAAACTACAAATATAAAATAAAAATAAATGATTAAAAGAATTTGAGAGGGATTGAGGGATAGTTTAGTTATTTAAGAGGCTTATCCAAGGATTGTTAAACCTTGAAGTAGCTATCATTTCATTTTCTAAAGATAAAATAAGTCCTTACATAAGGTATAACTAATCCCTAAAGACAATGAATTAATTGAATTATCCAGTGATTATTCTTATATAATGCAGCCAACCAAACCGTAGGGATATAGTGGGACGGGTGCAACTTTAAAAAATTAAATAGGAATTTAAAGAAAATTAAATATTTATAATTAGTAAAAATTAAATATATAAATTTTTTATATTAAATATTAACCTTAATTTTATTTAAAATAAATTAAATTAGATATATTCAATAAATTATTAATTATTAAGATAATTAAAAAGTAATTATTAAAATATCAACTAAAAATAATTTTAAACGAAGTGAAATGAATTAAAAATAAAAAAATCACCGTGCAAAAGAATTTAAAAAAATCACGAATTAGTTCAACACAGCCCACACCCATTCTACCCCGCCTCAATTGTCATGAAATGCGGATAGAGTGAGGGTAGAGAAAAAGCTACTGTGGAGAGAGAGAGAGAGAGAGAGAGGAGTAGGAGAGCAGCAAAAGAAAGGAAGGTGGAGGGTCGGTTTTCAGTTTCAGTTTCCACTATTATTTCCTCATCAAAGAAAGCAACACAACCGTATTACCAACAAGCACTTGCACAGTCTGTTGATCCATCAATCATGCTACTGCTCATTTTCTTACTTAGGTAAAATGCCACTCTCTTATCTCACCTTCTCTTGCAAAATGTTTAGGGTTAGGTAAATGTTTTTGCTCATTCTCTCTGTTTTCAAGATTTACTTTCTTTTCACTTGACAGGAATTCAATAAACTGGTAACCAGATCTATACTCTATGACAACTTAAATCTATGTGCATTTAAGTAGAATGTGCTTGATGCGAAATTGCCCCATTTTGTTATTTTTGGTTGTGATTGATCTGTTTGAATTTTCCTGCTATGTGGCAATAGATGCTGTTCTAAAATGGATCAGTTTCTTTGATGTGTTTTTTGTTAACAATGATGGAGTATTTTCGGCTGTCTTAACTCTTAAATAGTATTTCTGTTGAAATAGGTACAGCCACACTGCTGGATACGGTGAGCTAGAGTGAATTTTAGAGCCCGGTAACAAGGCGGTCTTCGTGCATTGTCATTGGGAATCTCTGATAGGTTGGCGTTATGGGTTCTCGATTCCCATCTCATCAGTTGAGCAGTGGCCTTTATGTATCTGGCCGGCCTGAGCAGCAAAAAGAAAAGACCCCCACTATGAGCTCAGTTGCCATGCCTTATACTGGCGGTGATATTAAAAAGTCTGGAGAACTTGGAAAAATGTTTGTTATCCCAGGGGATGGCTCGAGGTCACGAAAATCTGGACCTATCAACAATGTCCCCTCGAGAACAGGGTCCTTTAGTGGTGCTACTTCTCATTCAGGTCAACTTAATTCAGTCAATCGTATGAATTCTGCTGGAGGTACTGGTTATGTTTCTCTGAAAAAGACCAACTCAGGGCCTTTAAATAAACATGGGGAGCCTATGAAGAAGTCCTCTGGTCCTCAAGCTGGAGGACTTACTGTTTCGTCCCGTCAAAATTCTGGCCCTATCCCACCAATTCTCCCTACCACAGGCCTTATTACATCTGGCCCTCTAAATTCTGGTGGAGCCCCTCGTAAAGTGTCAGGACCCTTGGATTCCACAGGGACAATCAAGCATTCTATAGTTAATAACCAAGCTGTTACTCGTATTAACCAATGTGAAGAATACTCCTTCTACAAGAGCTTCCCAAAGACAATATTTTGGTCCATAATTCTTTTATTTTTGATGGGATTTATTGCTGGTGGTTTTATACTTGGTGCTGTTCACAATCCCATTCTTCTGGTAGTTGTTGTTGTCCTATTTGCTATAGTCAGTATGGTGTTCACATGGAATACTTGTTATGGAAGAAAAGCTATCATTGGTTTCATTTCTCAATACCCAGATGCTGAGCTTAGAACGGCAAGAAATGGCCAATTTGTTAAAGTTTCGGGGGTATGCATTGTCTTTGTGTGAAACCTTTGTGTGTACTTCTTTTTTCACACTTCCTATCTCATTCTCTAAAATAAATAGCTATTACTATTCTCACCTATGAAAAAAGAAAAAATAGCTACTAAAATAATCATTTGTCATAGCTATACTCTCTTTGCTAATGTTTGGTTACATGTGAACTTCTTAGATTAGTTAACTAGTTATGATTTCCATCCCTTAAAGTTGATCTTGAACTTGGGTAGTTCAAGTTAGTGCTTGGGTTGCAGTTATCATAAATGGTTTATCCAATTCTTGATTTAATTTGTGTCTTGAATAGATGCATTAGTGTTAAATTATTAAAATATTGTTGCTCAGTGGAGTATAATGGTTTCTATTGTGTTTATGAGACTGCTAATGATTAACAGAAGTTCTCTTTTCACTTTAGATTTATTATTTTGTGATGACACAAATCTTTTAGTTTCTTTGCAAAAAGAAACAATGTTTAACACATCAAAGCTTTAGAGATGGGGATCTGACTATCTAAATTATAAGTTGTCCTTGGTGTAATGTAGAATTGCAATTGAAAAGACCTTTGAAATTTTTAATATTGTCTTTCAATATAATTACTGTGGCTGTTACTTTTTAGTTGTGTTATCTATACCATTTTGTTATCAATACTTTCTCCGCTTCAGTTTTTTCAACATAGCTTTGTACTCTTATATCTTTTGAACCTGTTTTGGAAACACTTTTCTCGAGCCAAGGGTCTATATGCACCCCACCCTCCCTAGACCCTTTGTGGGATCACACTGGCTTATATTATTGTTGTACACACTTCTTACTTTGGCTTCGGCTTGTTGAGCTTAAAATACTCTTCCTAGTTATGAGTAACTTGCTTGGATTTAATGGATAATGTTAAGTTTGTATTTTTTTAAAATGTAGTTCTTGTATTTTGATCCCATTTTGGATATTTCAATGTTTTTACAGGTAGTTACCTGTGGAAATGTCCCTCTGGAGTCCTCATTTCAGAAGGTTTCTAGATGTGTATATACAGTCACAAGCTTGTATGAGTATCGAGGGTGGCATTCAAAAAATGCCAACCCAGAACATCATCGGTTTTCTTGGGGTCTTCGCACGCTGGAGGTAAGGAAAGATTATAAAAGTCCTTTGTTTGTTTGAAAAGAAACAATGTTGTTGTGCATTCCTCCTTGCATTGGTGGCCCATGATGATGGAAACTAATTAATATTGCTTAGTTTTTCTAATGCTTTTCTTTTGTGTTTCATGGCCCTAGAATTAAACAAATAAAGTGCTGTGGAAGAGGCCTTGTTCCCCCAAAATAAATGTTGAAAACAAGAATGTGTTGGAGGATCTTTCTTATGTTCTTTTTTTTTTTTTCCGACTGGAAAGCTTTAAGGAGAGATCTCGAGGTCTCTAAATTTAGCAGCTATACTTTACTTGAAACAGGGTCGCTTGGTGCACGACTAAGTTGTGCGGACGCTTCATTTTTGCTGCCGCACTTGTGGCGACATGAGAGGGGTGCGGGCGCGGGTGTGGCATACATGTGGGATTCGCTTAACTCACATCGTATACTTTGACCAAAGTCCATGGACAAATTTTGGCAAAAATTGAGATTTTGATAAAAGATAAAAGGAGAATTCAGACATGAGAAATGGCTTACCTTCAGTATTGTAGTCCTTTTTGACTTTTTTTTAAGCTTTTTCTCGTGATCAATATTCATTGCTTCATGTTTCTAGCCAAACGAAGAGAAACTAAGAATTCAAGCGGCTGTGTTATGACTTTTGTAAGGAGTTGGTGGAAGGCCTTGAATGACTTTCTTTTTCTTTTTTGGAGTGGAAGTGCCAGAGAGCTTGAAAGAAGAAGTTGGGGGTCTTGGGAAAAAAATGACCTTGAAGATGTTTAAAAAATTAGAATATCTTTATAGCTCAATTTTATAATTCTGGATTTCTTTAGCCGAATCCCAGCACCCGTATCCATACCTGAATCCATAACCCCGAACCTTAAAAGTTAGATTTTGCAGAACCCAACCCTTGGATCTCATCCGCATCTAATATCCATGGTGGAGTCCGAGTAACTTAGGTGCACGAACCATCCCACGTTATCGAAGGGTCTAGGGAAGGGCTGCACCCCAAGGCTATGTAATGTACACAACTTACCTAACACAAGCATCAACAGCTAGACTTTAAATCAAGAAAAAAACATCAACAAAGATTTAAGCTTTTCTGGAGTTGTAAGCATATCTCACTGCTTTATCAGTTTTCAACATTGAGAATTCCTTATTCGGAATAAGATTTACATGAAATGTGTAAAATATAATCTGAATAAGGTAAGAATAACAATAGGGACAAAAGTAAACTCAAGTAATCTTCTAAATCTAACATATTAAAGCAACACGCTTCTCAGATTCGAGATAAACTTGTAAAACCTGTGCCTTTGAAATAACTCATACAGACAAGACAACTTAAAAAGTAAATGTCACTTAATAGGAAGACTCACTTATAGGGAACTATTTCTTTCTTGTTTATAGGGATAAGTAGGAATCCTAATGCCCTTTGACTGGATGTATTTTAAGCTTACCACAAATAACTTTATCACTGTGATATAATGGATTTTTTCTAAATTCCAGCTTATAGAAAACAGTTTGTCTGCATTTTGAAGTAAACCAATCAAAACATGCTTCAAGGCACTGCTCCAACTAACTGATGGAAAAGTACTAGGCAAAGGGGCAGAACTAGGATTATATGTATCTGTATTCTAGAAAACTAGTAATATCTTGAGTGTGGTAAAGACTTCTAAGGTGACAAAGTATGTCAACCTGGGAGTTGATGTCCAGATATTTAGAGAAGCTTGAATGCCTTGTTTCTTTGACACTGCTATGTGATGTGATGTCATTTTAAGTTCATTTGAACCTCCTTTCCTTGTTTGTTGCTTTCATCCTGCTATTCTTGTTCCCGTTTATTTTTTTATCACATATTTTACGCTAAACTTCATGTATGCTGTGTAATTTATTAAGATACTTGTTAAAACTAAAATCTTCCTTTGTCTTTGCAGCGGCATGTCTCTGATTTCTATATCTCTGATTTCCAGTCTGGATTAAGGGCTTTGGTCAAAACTGGGTACGGTGCAAGAGTAACTCCTTATGTTGAAGAGTCTATTGTTGTGGATATTGATCAATCAAATAGGGAGATGTCACCTGAATTTGTCAGATGGTTGGCAGAGAGAAATTTATCCAGTGATGACCGAATAATGCGATTGAAAGAAGGGTATGGTTTAACCCAACTTCAAAGAATCTTGTTTCTTCTGCTTGAATTCTTTGATTGATAACAGACTACATGGTCAATCATATCTTGATGCGACCGCTACCCCCTACTGTAGAATTATTGGTAAATGTATATATTAGGTTCTTTGTTCATGTTGTGCTGAGTTTGATTTTTCCTCTTTGACATGTTTGTTCAGGTATATAAAAGAAGGTAGCACTGTTAGTGTAATGGGAGTTGTCCAACGTAATGATAACGTTCTGATGATTGTTCCTCCTCCAGAGCCATTTTCAACTGGATGTCAGTGGGGTAAATGCATTCTTCCAGCCAGTCTGGAGGGCATCGTTTTGAGATGTGAAGACAGTTCAAAGATTGATGTCATGCCAGTGTAGCACTTTTATCATTCAGCTTTTTTCATTTAAAAGAATGGCATCCATATGTATAGTTTGTCGAATCAATTCCATTATTTTATTTCTATTCATAGTGTTGTTATCCATTGTGTAGAGGCACTGAGCATTTTTGATGGCTACAATGTCACAATCATTCATATTCTTTTATTTGGAGCATTAATAGAACACAATATTGCCTAAAATAGTCCATTATCCTTGGACTTCCACTTAAAATCATCCATATTCTTTTCCTTCGATCACTAATAGTAAGTGCAATTTTGGTCGCCCTTCAATTTTTTTTGTTAAATTTAAATAGAATGTTTTTTTTTATTTTAAATGCAAAATACTATTTTTTAATAACCTAAAAAACATGATAAAATTATTAATAATCAATAAATTTTATAATTTTTTCACACCAATATATCTATATTTTGAAGATATAAATATTTTACTGTGTATTTGATTTGAAGATATAAAACTAAAAATTTCACCATTTAATTTATTGAAATTAAACAAATTCAAAAATTTCATCATTTCACCAAAATCAAATTCAAGAAATTTTTAATTTTTATATCTTCAAATCAAATAAAAAATCAAAAAGTAAAAAATATTCTATTAAAATTTAACAAAAAAATTGGAGGATGACCAAAGTTGTACCACTATAGTAAACATTGTGTACTATTAGAGCTCTAAACAAAAGAATATGAATAATTTTGAGTCCAAATCCAAAAATAATGAACTATTTTTAGCATTTCTTATAAACATTATGTATTATTAATATTCCAAGTAAAAAAATATAAATAATTTTAAATTCAAATCCAAAAATAATGGACTATTTTGATTCTTTCCTCATTCTCTCCACTGCGGCTAAAAGTTTATCTTGAATTATATTGATCTTAAGTTGACAATAAGAAAAGATGAAACAGTTTTCTCTATACATATGATTCACCGCAGCTACAACAATCTATATCTACGTTATATTAAAAGTACGAAGACTTAAAAATATTGTTTGAATTTTTTGCGCTTTATTAAAAGACTTAATTTTAAATAAAATCATCTTTTTACCAATTTTTTTCAAAAATTATTATTTAATTATATTTATAATATGGATTTCTAAAATACGTACTTTCTACTCTTTCCAAACTTCACTTGTGGAATTTCACTAGGTATGTTGCTGTTGACTTTTAAAATATATGGAAAGAAATAATAAACTCCTAAATCTTCTTTATTTGATAGATTTTTACTTCTTCCTTATTTGAATCACGAAAATACCCTGCACCCGTTAAAAAAAATTTATCATGAATTCTAATTAGTGATAAGATCTCTATATATAGGATCTTTATAAATAAATAAGTAAAAAAGTTAAATAGGATTATATTATTATTATTTTACATATGATTTGTAGTATTTTTCTTTTAAAACTTTTACCTCTATATATCTCACGTTCTTAAATTCTTGTCGTATTTTATATTTATCTATCTAGATCATTTATTTTTTAAATAACATGATTTTAGTTTACTTTGCAGCGTTCATGGCATACTTTATGAACTCAACCTTTTCGAAAAAAATTAGAAAGAGAGTTGACAGTGACAATTGATGATTTGTCTTGTTGTGAGTAATGCCATTCAATTTTTGACATCAAATTTGGATTAGTCATATTTATTATTGAAATATCCACCTTACTAAAAGTAATTATTTAGTTTTTATATAACCATACACACTTGAATTTTCTATTAATAAATTAATTTCATGCTTTCTAATTCAAAGATAATAAAAAAAAAAGTACCACACATAAAAGGGAAGCCAGTCATTCAAAGTAGCACTCATACTCAGAGAGAGTAAGCAATATCCAATATCAATTTATTATTTATAGTAAGAACAAACAGAATGTTAGAAGCTAAATCCAACAATTCTTTGAATTTCTTTTTACTAATATTAGACTTTTAGGAATACTAATTACTTAAATATATTTTACTGTATCTTTTGTTATTTTATTAGTTTTTGCACTACAAAATTTGTTTTGTTTGAGTAGAAATATATTAAGAATATCTTAAAATAGTCTATAATTTGCTATATTAAGAAAAAAAAGCTATAGATTTGTAGCAATTAGAAATTTATGCTATGTTTGTCAATAAGAAGTTGTCATAAAAGAAGTTATATTATTTTTATGCTATATAGAAAAACATGTTAATCAAAATAAAGGTTAACTAAACTAGAATTAAAGCAAATTTTATCGAATAAATATTCGCCAAAAGCAAAAAAAAAAAAGGTGAAGAAAGTGTCTTTAATAATTTATCCTTTTGTGGGAGGAAAATATTAACGTAGAGGTAGTATATATATTTTTATGATGTTACTTTAAAAATTTAACGTCATTAGAAATATTGATTGAACTTTTTATTCTTTATTAAAAGATTTTGTAATTGAAAAAAATTAACATTTACTATTTTTCTCAAATTATTATGTTATTATATTTAAAATATTTAATACTAAGGAGTCAAAAAAAGGAGAAAAAATGATATTTTCTTTTACATTCCGTCATTTTTATTTTTAATTATTTTAAGAAGTGTTGTTTTCATTAGTATTTTTTTTAGGGAAAAGACTCAAATATGCCATCAAATTTTGAGAAAAGGCTCATTTATGTCATCTGTTAAAAATTTAGCTGATTTATGCCATTACCGTTTGAGAAAATGCTCATCTATGTCATTACTTTTATACTCCAGTTTTGCAAAATCACTTAAACAACTTTAAACACTTTTAAATTAGAGTTTTGAATCAAATATGGTCTTTTTGATCATTCTTTTTCAAGAATACTAAGAACACTTGAAAAATATCAACAACTCCTAAATTTTTAACTGTTTTAAATATTTACGAAATCACCCCAAATTTCAAGAGTAGCGTTCCTTCAAGTTAGATACCAAAACTCAATATCTTTTGAGTTCGGAGTCAACCTAACTCAACAAGACTCATTTGAAATTTTTCATCAAAATTTTAAAACTTTAACCTTCTTTAATGGTAAAACTTTCTCCCCAACTCAAAATTAATTAAAATTTTGAACAAAGACTAAAAAAATATAAGGAATAAATAGTATGACAAACAACAATAAAAATACGAATCAAAGCAAAATTTTAAATTTTGGGATTGATTTCTCTCCTTTTTTTTTTTTTTTTGGAATAGCATTGTCACCTAGTGTTGTGAAATTTTTAAGAAAAGTTTCAAGTAGGTCTTGTTGAGTTAGGTTGAATTCGAGATAAAAAAATATTAAGTTTTGGTATCTAACTCAGAAGAACGCTACTCTTGAAATTTGGGGTGATTTCGTGAATATTTGAAGAAGTAGAGTTCTTGGTGTTCTTCATGTGTTCTTGGTATTCTTGAAAAAGAATGACAAAAAGGACTACATTTGATTCAAAATTCTAATTTTAAAGTGTTTAAAGTTGTTTACGTGATTTTGCAAAATTATTGGAGTTAAAAAATAATGGCATAGATGAATCTTTTCTCAAACGATAATGGCATAAATGGGCCAAACTTTTAACGGATGACATAAATGAGCCTTTTTCAAAGTTCGATGGCATATTTGAGCCTTTTTCCCTTTTTTATGTAGCACTATTATTTACGAAAGTCAAGTTAGATGCAATAACAACAACATATCCAGTGGAATCCCACAAGTAGGGTTTAGGAAGGGTAGAATGTACGCAGACCTTACCACTACCTCATAGAGGTATTTAAGAAAGGTTGTTTCCAGGGAACCCTTGTCTCAAAAACTCATAAGCAGAATAAACTAGATGTGGAAAACATGGAAAGGAAAAGAAAGGGAACAAAAAGAGCGACTAATGAAAACACAAGATATAAAAGCAATGTAAATACGCTAAAAGTAAATAAATATAAGACTAATAATGACAACACATGATGTAAAGACATCACTACTCATACTAACCTACCAAATCACCAAGTCATAAATCGACCTACCCCTACTAGTCTATTAGCCCTCTACTCTAATACGCGACCTCCACTCTTTTCTGTCTGAGGTCATGTCCTCGGTGAGATAAAGTTTTGCCATGTCTTATCTGATCACCTCCCACCCAATATGTCTTCGGTCTACCTCTATCCCTCCGTGTAACCCCTAAATTCAACCTCTCGCACCTCCTAATAGGAGAATCGGTACTCTCTCTCTACATATGTCCAAACCAATGTAGTGTCGCTTCTCTCTCTTGTTAGCCATAGAAGCGACCTCTAACTTCTCCTAGATGATCTCATTTCTAATGCTATCACTCCTGGTATGTCCACACATCCATCTCAACATCCTCATCTCCGCAACCTGCATGTTCTGAACATGAGAATTTTTTATTGGCCAACACTCCACTCCATATAGTATAGATGATCTAACTACCATTCTGTAAAACTTGCCTTTAAGCTTAGATGATATCTTTTTATCACACAATACTCCTGAGAAAAGCCTCCATTTCATCAAAGCTGCCCTAATACGATGTGCAACATAAACATCGATATCACCATTACTCTGGATGATGGATCTAAGATACTTAAAGCTTTCTCTCTTTTCTAAAGTTTTTTTTACTCTCAAGTACAACAGGTTGAATCACATCAAGATTTTTTTTCTTTATTATTTGAATAACAACTTATTAGTTCGAGGTGCTATTACTCTCAAAGAAGTTTAAAGACTAATCTTTTTATTCTCACATTTCTGAAAAATCAAAGTGTCGATTTTTGTAAATTATGTTATTTGACAATATTTTTTTCAACAATCATGAAAAAACCATTTTTCAAAAAATATTTAATGAAATATAATTTTTCAAATTTATCTTCTTCTTTTTAACAAAATATAATTTTGATTGTGAATAAAATAAATTGAACTCTACAAATTATTCATAAAATATCCCTTTACATTATATTTAAATTAAATGTATGCATGGGAGGAGGCTCTCAATTCATTATTATTTCATTTACTTAGAATTGTGTAGGCTAGGTATGGAAAACAATTCTTGGTAGAGAGCTCTATTTCCGAACGAGGTTTGTCAAGTCTGAATTTGAATTAGTTGGACTTCAATGCGGATTTTGAACATCGGATGAATAATTAAAAATAATGTACATCGGATGAATAATTAAAAATAATGTGTACTCTTATGACAATATTAATGATTTTCAAAAAATATTTATAATATTCAAATTTAATACTCTCTTTGTTCACCATTAGATGTCAAATTTTAGTTTGACACACCTATTAAAAAAACAATAATTAGTATAATGACATTATCATTTTACCCATACTAATTGATCACTGAAGATTTTCAAGAAGTTCTACATTTTCAAAAATATTAACTTTGTAATAAATTAGAGATAAAATAGATAAAAAAAAGGGTCCTATCTTGATTTCTACAAAGTGACAAGTAAAAATGAAAATCAAATTAGAAAATTGTTGACTCCTTACAATTTTCTTATTTAGTGTTGGAGAGTAATCAAAATTGTTGGAGGATTTGATTTAATATTCACAAGTACATGTTAAATGATTTCAATGATGAAAAAGGGTAATAAAAAAATTGATGGTTTATTAACATGTGATGTGTTGTGGAGGTTTTGAATTGCTATATGAATTCCTTTTTGATGATATATTGTGACCATTTGACATCAGATTTGTCATTTCTGTAACCATACCATTGAATATGCCTATTTCATTGATTCTGTGATATCATGAATACGAGGGGGATGCTACATGTTGTGATAAATATATTATACGAGGGGCGTATCACATGCTATGATAAATATTATACAAGGGACATGCCACATGTTGTGATGAATATTATACGAGGGACGTGCCACATCATGATAGTTGTATGGACTGATAAGTCCTCTATGCATCTTGATCTGAAAGTCAACAAGTGTGTAATATTAGGATAGACATACATCACTCCTTATGTGATATTAAATCACATTGCACCTCATCGTCCATGATTGAATTCTTATTGTAAGCATGTACTTGTACTCCTTTCCTGTAATTTATATAGTTGAAGTTGATTGATGATTCCGATACATTGAGTTCTTTTATTATTTTTTTCCTGTTTTGTAGAGATTCAAGACTTTGAAAG
Source organism: Solanum virginianum (assembly GCA_000787875.1). Taxonomy (NCBI): domain Eukaryota; kingdom Viridiplantae; phylum Streptophyta; class Magnoliopsida; order Solanales; family Solanaceae; genus Solanum; species Solanum virginianum. The sequence goes on along the minus strand of DF364672.1, from coordinate 16,395 downwards.
GCAACCTAGGACCTTTGTATATGAAATGCGTTGCTCGTATATGTGATATTTGATCTATGAGATCTTGGCTAATCTTATGATGATGTGCTACAAGTATGAGATATGATGACCTGTGATAACGTAATGGAGTATTTGAGTTTTGTATGACATTACATAGAGTGAATACGATTGCTTGTTGGGTACCGTATTATACTTGAGAGGTAGCTACTTATCACCTCAGTGGCCCTCATATTCCATCTTTATGGTCTTGTTTTACTTGAGACAAAAAAAATATTAAGCCTTGTATTTCATTTGATTAAATATAATACGTAGAAATTTGTACACATAATACCAAGTTTGGGGAGTATTTAAAGTTGTGACTTACTTATCCTCTTATTTAGTTCATTCGAGTTATTATTTTCACTTTTACCTACATGATTGAAGTCGTATGCTAACTTATCTTAATAGATTAAGGCAAATTTTATCACATGTGATTTGGATGATGACACAAATCGCTCATTTGTCACTCATAGTATAAAAGGTTATCAAAAGTTTATAGAGGCGTATATCCAAGTTTATTTAGGGAAGGGCAAAACAGAAAACAAACTTATTAGTTTAACAATAGTACGTCAGTGTCACTTTTTAAAATTTTATCAAGGCCTTATTTTTATATAACCTTTATTATTACTAGTTTATTATATGTACGTTACATATGCGTGTCACATCAATATTACTCCCTCTGTTCATATGACCTAAGCGAGGTTTTAAATCATGATTACGGAAGATTTTAGCCAGGGCACCCACTAAGGAGCACACCCCATAGTGTGTCTCATGGAAGAGCCCTTGGAAATGATTCAAGGTTGTCTTAGGAAGGTGTGGTCACCACGGTACGTAGTGCACACCACAGTCCATGGTGTGTCCCATAAAGGGCCTCTTCACTTGGCCTACCTCCTTCTGTCCAAGGATGCACACCACAGATGCCACTATGGGTCGTAGAGCACACCATGATCCATGGTGAGTGTGTCCTGGTGGTGCATTTCCTGGGCAATCCATGTATGTTTTTGTAAGGTTATCTTGATCTTTTTTTTTTGAGATCTTGAGTTTCTATTGGATATTTATGGACTATTATACACTCCTAATGAGTTACTAATTTATTTTAAACATTCCTATGCACTCCTAACACTTAGAATCACAAGATCACTCACAAAAAACACTCTCAAATCCCTCATTCAAGATCAAGTCAAGAGTTCATCAAGGCCTTCAAGTTTTGAGCTAAATTCACCTTCAGATCTTCAATTCACCTTAAGGTATGTGGGATTCATCCATGATCTCTATTCTATCATGGAGCCCAACCTATTTTTGATCAATTTGGGTTTTCAAATGTTATAATTATGATATCGGCTACATTTAAGCTATGAAATATGCATGAATTAACTTTAATTCTCCCGGATTATATGGATTTCTTGAGACTTCTTGTATTATGACTTGATGATTATCAAATTATGCATGGGTAACTTCAATTATAATACCAAGGCTCTTCTATTCAAGGATTATTCATGTTCTTTCACTCAATTCTCATGATTATGAACTTGATGATTATGTACTCATGCTATACTCTTATCTTTTATCATATGATCATGAATGTACAAGGCTTTAAAAGAGATTATGGGCATGAACACGAATACAAATAAGATTATGTCATCTAGTAGGGGAATTACGACCTTGAGGTTGACCTAGGATCCAGACGGAGAGATTCAAGACTTTGAAAGGCAACCTAGGACCTTTGTATATGAAATGCGTTGCTCGTATATGTGATATTTGATCTATGAGATCTTGGCTAATCTTATGATGATGTGCTACAAGTATGAGATATGATGACCTGTGATGACTCATGATGATTTTTGACAAGTATGACTATATACTATGGCATTCATGCATCATGACACTCATGGCATATTGGTATGATGATCCCTTTTATACTTCATTTCTATATATATGTGCCCTTACTCATCTATTAAGACTACACAAGTTATCATTATGTATCTATATTATATTGCATGCCTTCATACTCAGTACATCCAAACATATTAGCATATACTCTATGCCTACATTATGTCACTTATAACATATTAGCATATACTCTATGCCTACATTATGTCACAATATAAGTGCAGGTGACCATCCTCCTTATCCTCGTGGATAGATCCAGGCTTCTTGTACATTCGGATTGGGTGAGTCCTCATGCTTTGGGGATAGATCCTACTACTTATAACTTATGGTACTTTGAGATAGTTTTTTACTTTTATGTTGAGGGTGAGATAGGGCTATGTTTGAGCCTTCGTCCATGATTTATTGCTTAGACGTATTATTGGATATTGATGTATTTGAGTTCACACTTGTTTTTCTCTTATGTCTTGTATGACCCTTATGCTTTAGATTACGATATGTTTAGCTTCGACTTGTGATGTTCTCTTCTTATTTACCTTGTATGTTTATGATGTGCTAAGAAGGTTAGTTTTGGAATTCCTTCAGGGATCTCATTAGTCGTGTTACATCCAAGGTCTAGCTTAGGTCATGACAAACTTAGTACTAGAGCCCAAGATTTTGAAATGGTCCTTGGAGTCCAACATGCTGCTAAGTAGAGTCATATCCATGGGTTTGAAAGCTCACTACATTTATAAGTAAGAGGCTACAAGGTGTTTTAAGAAATGTTTCACTTCTTCATAATTCATGTTGTATCATAGAACGTGTCCTAAGGCTTCTTAACTCTAATGACTGTTCTTTGTACCTTGAAAAATGATGCCTCCAAGAAGAGCACCTCAGCCAAGAGAGGCCCCTGGTAATGAAGATCAAGCTCCGCACCTTTGGGGGAGCAAATTCATCACCAAAAGTCATAGTGAAGGACAAAGCAAACCCAAGTTAGCAAGAGCAAAAGGCGATGAGATAACCACTCGTCGGTGAATTGATCAGTGAGGTCAGCAAGGCTGACTTATCTCACTTAATTATCTCAAAGGGTATTTTTCAGATGAATCTTCAAAAAGTATAAATACATATGGATTGAGAAACAATTACATTTTTTCTTTGTATATATTTTTTTTTTCATTTTATCAGTTTTTTAGAGAGAGAGAGAGAGAGAGTATAGTGGAACATTCCTTTATTTCCATGCTAGAGACTTCTATCATTTCTATATTTGGTAGCTATGATTTGGAAGGATTTGAGGGAATTCTAATTCTCAATTTTAATTCTAATTTTTAGTTGACACAAAGGATAACTTTGGTAAGTTCTACTTTCAATATGTTGTACTAAATCTCAATAGAGTTCAATTGATTAAGGTTGTAAATTGGTTTGTGTTGTTAAGATCATGAGGTTTGAGAAAATTCATGTGATACATGGTAGCCAATTGAAACATAGTTACCATATATAGTAGATCTAGCATATCCAGAGACGAATAACCTTATCAGGTAATAGTAGTCCTTGTCTCTTTCAATTTTGTGATGTAAAACATATCATTAATAGTATCAAGTAGAAGAAAAATCATAACCTACCTCAAAGTCAAGACGCTACTTTAGCTTTCAGTAACAACCCAAATTATTGTTATTTAAAAACAGGCTTCACATGGAAGCACTAGGACGAAGGGATGGAAATTTCGTGAATTAAGTTTAGTCCAACTTATGTATGTATGTATATATATATGTATATATGTATGTATATATGTATGTATGTATATATGTATGTATGTATGTATATATAGGTGATGGTTGTGTTTTCTCATTTGTGTTATATATACTTGTTAATTACTTCACTAGTATTGCATGTACAATACATGATCAGGGAAAAGGAAAGAAGATAAAGTGAAATGAAATTTTGTGATCAAATTACATATACTAGATGTATTACTTGGCTATTTCAAGTGTGTGTATGTGTGACAATTTATTGTGATTGTGATTGTGATGTATGACTTCATGTTAGATTACATACCACGCTAATACACTAACTATTGGATTGGGTACAACATTGATACATGTTAGATTGGGTACCATACATTGATTTGGATCAGATACCATACCCTTACATATTAGATCAGGTACCATGCTGGTACATATTGAATCGAGTACTATGCTGGTACATATTGGAACAAGTGTCACCCTAATACACTAACTATTAGAATAGATGTCATGCCAGCATACTAAAAGCTTGGGTGTAGGTTCCATGAGAGAACCATTGTTGACTATTATATCTATGAGATGAATATGATAATACATGCAATAATGAAGAAATTAAAATAATTATAATTGATCATCGCCAGTTCTCCTGCGTAATAATTTGTACGAAAGGATTGGAAGTCTTAGTGTTATAATTTTCATATTGTGGTGTTGTTACCTGTGCAACTATATTATGGTTTCAAATGTGTCCTACATCCTAGGTGAGGTGGTGGGAGAGTAAGTAAAGTAATTGATATGGTGATAAAGTTACTCGATTGTGCCTTGTGAAAGGAGTTCGGTCCAGAGTGGTTAGTGAGCTTCGCTTAGGTTTATTATGTGGTCAAGGATCGGGTTTTTGTAGTGAGAACATGTGTGAGCATACAAAGTTGATTAAATGGACTTTTGGGATATGATGTGAATTTCGAAAACTCTTACTTATATCTATAAGTAATAGAAGGGCTAGGCCTTGATCTATATTACAGTCGGTAGTGGGACAAATAGAAGTTTGATGTCATATTATATACTAATGGTGATTCAGATAAGCAGGATGGTCAGACTATTGGTATACAGGTTAGCTAGTGGTCTATGTTATAGCTTGTCTTCCACCAATTGACTTTTTTATATTATGTGGTGGGTGTCAGGTTGCCAGATGATGCCTACTAATACATATTATTGTACTAGTACTCCTTTCCTATGTCACTTGGTGTAGTCTAATTACAGGGGTCAGTGAGAATTACGGATTCTCCTACTTAGTGTTAGAGTAGGTTCCCATATGACAGGTAGGTTAGATTGTGTCATTTTCATGTCATTCCAATTTCATATGGGGTCCAATTCTTTGACATAGAATTGGAGGGGAGATCGGGAGTTGATTCTCGTGAAAAATAACCTCTTCCATCCTTCTTGAGCCATTTCTCCCAAAGTATGTCCTAAGAATGTTTTTAGAGAAGTGGATCTCACTTATTAAGAATTAACACTCTGAATAATTTAAACTAGTAGAACTTCATAGAGCTTTACTACAGAAGCGGTCTCATTATAGTGAGTCCACTATGACGAAGGGAAGTTCTCTACGGTGAACCCTATTGACAGGCTATCCTTTGACTTGCAAAATGAGCGAGGGGCTGAGGGCGGGATGAGAATAGGAGTCAAAAAAATTTTAATTTTTTTTGAGTTTTCGCTGTAACATTTCTAGTAACAATGAAATGGATTGTTACACATAATTGTTACCTAGGGTGTGTTTGGTGCGAAGAAAAAAATACTTTTAAAAAAAATGGAGTTCTAACTTATTTTCTCATATTTGGTTGGTTTAGATAATATTTTACAAAATAATATTTTTCAAAAAATATTTTCTGTTATTTGGGTAGTGAATGAAAATATATTTTAGAAAATATCTTTTGTTTTTGCTAGAGAGTAGAAAATATTTTTTGGAAAAGTAGTTCCTGACATAAAAATCAACCCTAATAATCGATTCGAGATCTAACCCCGACACCTAATATGAGACCTAACTCGACTTTCGACCTAAGATTTGATTTTCAAATTTAGACTCCACCTGACATTCAAACTTAAATCCAACCACTCCTGACTCCAAATAATTAAATTTTCTGGGGGGTGGGGCAGGGGGGTATGGTGTCATGGCCTGGAAGGGTATCCTTGGCGTGGTCGGCACTTAAATCATCATTGATGATTCTCCAAGAGAACCACCTGGCCTCATTATCACATCGACTCGACAGCGGAAAAAATTACTTAAGTAGAATTAAACATCATTAAGATATACATAACTCTACTAACTCATAGTTTCCAATGAATAAATTTGAAAATACAAAATACTCAACAAATCCTATACTCAATGTCTTGAAGCCTCTAATCAACAATCTAGATTAGCACCATGACAGACCATGTGTGCCCCAATCAAAGAAGTAAAGTACTCAATAAAACTAAGAAGATAAAAGGGCTCCTCCGGAATGCAAGGAGGGCTCACCAACTTTGGAATATACTGATCTAGACTTCAACGATGCGCAAACTAAAGTCTTCTATTACTTATATTTGCATCATGAAATGATGCAGGTCCAAATGGACACCAGTACATGGAATATAGTGGTATATAAAATAGCTCAAGAAAGTAAAGCTCAACTCACTCACCTCGACTTAATAACTCATGCTCAACTTAGTATATGTAAATTTTAAAGTAAATCATGTTTTTAAAATCTCAGTAGAAATAAACTCAGTTTAAAAATATCATGCTCAATTAGTGTTTGTTTAGGAGTTTCTCTTAATCGATATCCAATTCCATACCCTTTAGTTTTGTGATGCACAACGAAGGCGACGTCGTTGCCATGCCTCTCCTAAACTTGCCACGGTAAAGGAAGATCAACTCTCTCATGGATCCATAGTAAATGTCCAACCTTTGGGACAAGAGTCACCAGAACGTGTTATACGACTATTCTATGCTGGCAACGTAGTTTTGTGGGTTAGGATAGTTATTTACTCGCTCCTAGCTTGGTGCTTGATACTCTTCCCAAGACTAAAACATACTCAGCTCATCAATCAATTCAATCCTCAATACTCAATCAATCATGTCAAATCTCAACCTCATTAGGTCATCTCATCTCAACTCATCTAAGTTCCTTACCAACTCAGTCAATCAATGAAGACAATCAAACTCATCTCAAACTCAAATGGTCATTCAGACTCACCCAACGAGACTCATTATGTAATGCAAGCAAGATATATAATAGTATATGTGACCAAATGCAACATGCTTCTCATGCTCAATCATACTCAATTACTCAACTTAGATAATCAAACTCAAACCTCAACTCAGCTCGTGCATAGAATTTCATAAAATTATGCAATTTAGATTTCATGCTATCAAGTATAAATCTTTACCTCAATTTCATATAAGCGATTATGCAATGCAACAAGTACCTTACACATCACTATAACTATTCATAAGAAATGTCGAAACATCAGTATTAAGATAATAACATGTTGAACTCGACCCTTGTTCTCAATAAATGGAGGGGGCGTGTGAACGAACATAGTTACACACTTTAGTAAGCCTTACATAATTGTGAATAGAAGAAATAATCAAACTCCAGTATATCTTTGTGTTAGAATTAGTAACCCTCGCTCTTCTCCCTCCTCAGGTGTTCCCAAGAAATCCTTAAGCGTGAAGAATGATGAAAATACACTTAGAATTTTGTGTTAGGATTATAATTAAGTCTAAAACGTCCAAGGGTTTAATTAAAGAGATAGGAATAGGCAAAAATACCCCTCTTATAAACTGCTGACTAGGTCTATGAGACCTCGTCTACGGGTCGTAGATCATTCTACGAGCCATAGACAATCTCTCATAAATGAGGGGTCAGAAACCTGGGTTACTGGAATTTGACATGAAACCTTTTCTACGAGCCGTAAAAGGTTCTACGGGTCGTCTGATAACTCGTAACTCAAGATACTGAAAAATTGGTATTTGGATCACTAATTCACGAAATCAATCTATGGGTCGTGGAATAATTTACGGGTCGTATGTTGTCTCATATATAGGCCTCAGAATTAGAAAATTTCACCAAGTCATTTGGGGGTTTACGAGGCCTCTTCTACGGGCCATAGATCTCTCTACGAGTCATAGATGGTCCTCATGGATCCTCCTCCCGCAGCTTTTTCTCAATTTTCTCTGTGCATATACTCACACTAGGTGGAAAGAATTATGGGGTGTTACACCGGGGCGGCTGGTGGTCTGGCGTTGGCATTGGGTAAAATAAATAAAATTTTCTAAATTTAAAATATTTTCAAAAGTAAATTTTAAATTTTTTTGTAGGGTAGGGGTGGGGTTCTGGTAGAGGAAGTAGGGTGGTGTAAGAAAATAAAATTTTTCAAATTTAAAATATTTTTTAAAAATATATTTTTAAATTTTTTATGGCGGGAGGGGGGGCTGGTAGGGCGCGGGGTTCAAAAAAATTCAAAAATTAAAATATCTCTTTAAAATAAAATTTTAATTTTTCTTGTTGGGTTGGAGGGGGAAGGCTGGTGAAGGGTCGATGGGGTACGGGGGTCAAGTAAAAAATAAATGTTTTAAATGTTGAAATATTTTCAAAGATTTAAAAAGAAAAACTTTTTAATTTTAGTTTGGGGGAGGGGGTAATAGATGGGCTGTGTTAGGGATGGGACAAAAAAATAAAATTTTCAATATGTAAAATATTTTTTTTTTAAAAATTAATTTTTTTAATAAAATTAAATTTTATTTATTTCTTTGGGGGATGGGGGGGGTCATGGTAGGGGTGTGTCAAGAAACAAAATTGTAATTTAAGGTTGAATGAGAGTTTTGGAAGATGTTTTGTTTAGCTTTTGGAAGGAAGTCATTTTTCTTAAATTTGAGAGAAATAGGTTGATTTGAAAAATATTTTCCTAAACTTTTAAGCCAATCGAACATTAGAAAATTTAAAATTTGTTCTAGAATATGTTTTCCTTTGTACCAAACAGACCCCTAATGTAATCTAAAGTAATGTAACATAATCTGATTTTCTATCACAAATATTGAGTTATATACGATTTCAAGAACATCTAACACCGTTTAATTTTCTTGTCGATATAATTTCATTACCTTTAATTTTGCAAATAAATGAAAAGTTTTTTTTAAATAGTTTTTCTTAAAGAAGAACAATCACTTGTCGATGGAAATGTTCTTCCACTGATGTTTGATTTCTTAAATGTAATATTGTTTCAAAGATGAAAAACGTACTTTTGTGCAATAATTTTACGAGGGGCATAATTTATTAATTTAAATATTCAGCAATTTTAATATTTTGTTGTGGGTCACGTAAATTTTTACCAACATGCAATATTAATGAAATATATATATTTTTCATTTCGAGATATATACTTTGACCACAAATTTATATGTTTTCCAAAAATACTAAAAAAATCAATTGTTCTTTTTTGGAATATTAATAAATTTTTCAATTGAAAGAAAATGCAATCTAGAGAAATAAAGTATGATCTAAAATAATTTAATTTCTTATTATGAAAATTATAAGTATCAAAGATTAAAATTAAAATTTGGGCTCAATCATGAAAATCAATATGTTCACACCCAACCCTAATTTTGAGCCCTTTTCAAAATTCTACCTTTTTGCACATCAATCAAATGAGTGCTCCATTTTATTAGCAAATAAGAGAGATGTTACATGAGCCTTCTCATCCAAATTAGAATGCACGCAGGCCCAACACTATTAAAAGAACTTGACCCATCCAGACTATAAAATATCCCATCTCTAGAATCTTCAGCTAGGTTGACCAAGTGGCACTCCAAATTCCGCACCATGTTTTCCTTCATCTGCAAGTTCTCCCTTTTCTTCCTTCTTTTCAGTGGCTTTTGAACTCCTCCGAAAATAGTTTTTCTGTTCAATCATAACTTAAACCAAAGTAAGTTTCTTGTTCCCTTCTCTGTACTGGTAATTTGATCTCTAAGCTTGTTCTCTGAATATCCACCTATACCACAGCTAGCAGATTTGTCTATATTCATGTATCTACATACCATGGATCGGAGCTTATCATCTTCATCAATCTCCGATGAGTATTTGCTTCGATGCGTAAAATTTTTTAGAGAATGCGGCATGCCTTTTTTTTTTTTTTTTTTTTTTTTTTTTTTTTTTTTTTTTTTTTTCTTTTTTGATTGTAAATCTTGTTGTTGTTGGTAGTGTTGTTGTTTGTTTTTTCAGCATGAAGCAATTTGGAGATGATGTACATGATCAATCTCTACTCAGGAGGCCATTTGGTTCTTCCTCCGAAAAATTGTAAGCTCTATATTTCTTGGTGATTTTTATTTACATGATTATCTGGAGCTTTTGCTTTTTTCCCAAACTAAGTATTGGTCTAGAGTGAATGAAAATGTAACTTAACCACTACTTGTATTTAAGAATATACTAAAATTATTTAATATACCCAATCTCGAAGAACCTATTTTTCAAAAGAAGCATGTTATGGAGGCCTGAACTTTCATATTTGTTCTTGATATTGTTGACTGATTATGTGTTTGTTGTTTATTGCTTGCCACCATTAAGTTCTATAATTCATTTTCTGCTATCACTTTGTGTATATTAGTTTTTATTTTGAGTCGGCTGATGATAAGTACATGCTGTCTTGTACTGACCCCTACTTGTATTTTTCTTTGATTTGCTTTTATGGAGTGCAGCGAGTGTTCCATCGACTTTAACTCACGCTCAGCTATAGCTGATCTCTAGTACATCAGGTTCCACTGTGAGCTATCCTTCTAGTTCGTATTGATTCTCCTGGTCATGGAATAATGTTGTTAATTTTCAAACATAAATTACTTTATTTACCTATTTTGGTGTTGTTATTTTTAGACTAAGTATTTGAGATTAGATGTTCTTGATGTGATGACTTTCAAGTTTTGAAAAGACACTATGTAATAGACTTAGTGATTTTTGATTTATAAATCTGAGCTTCTGTATTACTATCGTATTTCATAAATTGAACTGCTAGTATAGGTTGGGACTTGGGTCGTGATAAACATTGGTTCACCCACTTAGGAGGTTAGGTGTGGGTGTCACTCACGACTCATTTGGGTCGTGATAAACATGGTATTAAAGCTTTAGGTTCAGTGATCTTATCACACAAGGACATGTCTAATAGGGTCTTGAGGAACAGTACGTGGACACCTTTACTTTTCTCTGATAAGCTACAAGACCTTAGGAAAACCCCCTTCTTATTCCTTTCATGCTATTACTTGAATCCAATTGGTATCTGGGTGATACCTATTGGTATTTGATCTTCTTCACTCTCTTTCCCAATGGTTAGAACTAGAGTGACATGCAATGATTGTAGCTCCTCGTATGGATACGTTCTTGGAGATAGATATGTTTTCTCGTTGAATATGGGCCTTTGATGAGTGGTGACCAACATGAGCTCTTCGCTAAGTTCTTAAAGTTGAAACTCTCAGTCTTCAGGGATATTAAATTTGAGGATGCTTATGATTAATTTATTGTCAATTTTCATGAGTTTCTTCATAAGATGGATATAATAGAGAGTTATATTGTTGAGTTTGTGACGTACCAATTTCAAGGAGATTGCATCAGTAAAGGTTCAGTGGAGGAATTGTTCAGTTGAGGAGTCTACGTGGAAGATTGAAACGGATATGCATGAATGACAGTCATATCTTTTGATGAATTACGTACTCTTTCTTATCCTCACTTTACTTTTGACTGTTTGGGTACAAACAATGGGTAAATTAGTATCTAATATAACGGCACATTAAGTCATTTTCAGAAATATAGCTTCTTATGTTATAAAAAAGATTTATATCGTAAATTTTGATGAGTCTTTTTAAACTATTCGATTACTTTCCTTATTTAGTTGAGAAATAATTTTAGATAATTAAATTTGTTGATGGGTTAAAGCAATAATTTAGTTAAAATCCTACGTCACTTGCACCATGTTTATTAAAAATGAATTAATAGAATTTATCACTTTTACTACATAATTAGTTGGAATAAAGAAATATGCCTTTCCCGCTATTAGGCATATGAAAATATGGTAGTTAACACACTCGAATCTGAAACCCTTGCTTATAAGCATAGACATAATCGCTCACATCTTGAAAAATATCAATGTCAAGTTTTTCCTGGACCAATTTTTTCTTTAGTTTAACGAATTGTTGATTAGGGTTAAGTTTCAGTTTATTTGGCTATTGGATGAGCCTAGGCATAAGGTCTTTGCTGGAGCTTTCTTCATCTTTTCCTAAAAGATTTTTCGTATCACCAGGAGCCATGAGTATGACATAGTAAAAGGTGATATGACAAAATCATTCTCATGCCTAGGCCCATCCAATAGCCAAACGAACTGAAACTTGACCCTAATCAACAATACTTTAAACCAAAGACAAACGTTGTCCACCAAGAGTGATTAAAGTTGAAAAAACAAAATAAAATTTGACATTGATATTTTTCAAGATGTGAGCGACTATGTCTATGCTTATAAGCAAGGGTTTCAGATTCGAGTGTGTTAACTACCATATTTTCATATGCCTAATAGCGGGAAAGGCATATCTCTTTATTCTAACTAATTATGTAGTAAAAGTGATAAATCCTATTAATCCATTTTTAATAAACATGGTGCAAGTAATGTTGGATTTTAACTAAATTACTGCTTAAATCCATCAATGAATTTAATTATCTAAAATTACCCCTCAACTAAATAAGGAAAGTTATCGAATAGTTCAAAAGACTCATCAAAATTTACCATATAAATCTTTTTTATAACATAAGAAGCTCTATTTCAACAAAACGACTTAATGTATCGTTACAGGTACATGCATCATGCATCTAATCTATCTTTTGTTGCTTTTACATGACAATAGTCTTTATTTACAATTTCTTCTATCAATGATTTGGTTGATGTTACGTTTATGCAAAGCATAGTGACACGCCCCGCGCGCATCCGCGTGCAAGGGTGTCTGTCCCGCGCCCCATCTGCACGCATCGGCGCGCAGGAGTATCGTGTGTGCGCGCAGAGTTGGCTGCTGCATGCGCACGCCCTGCCCGCCTGCGCGCGCGCGCGCGCAGACATGCGCACGGCGCCTGCGCGCAGACAGGCCGGCAAGCACGCAGACAGCCCCAACGGTCAAATGCCAGCCGGATGCCAGCTGTCTCCAACGGTAACATGCCAGCACCCGGCCAGCTGTCCCAACGGCT
>DF364673.1:9853-28593 GCA_000787875.1 Solanum virginianum | reverse complement strand
CAGGGGTCCTAAGCTGGTGGCCCGCTACTCTATGCATCTGTACCTGTGGGCATGAAACGCAGCCCCTGAAGAAAGGGGGTCAGTACGAAATGTTTTACTAAAACTGAAAACTAGGGCCAGCATATCATTATATACATACTCAATACATTCAAAAATTTCTATAAGCTCCAAGAGTCCAACTATACCACTCAAGCGCCAAACGGAACCTTAAAACGTCGAAGCGCAACATTTCATAGTTTTTATTCAAAACTGGAAAATCTGGACAGCAGGCATCTTATACATAATACACTATTCAAACACTCCTATATGATCCAGGGATCATATTACATCATTCAAACGCCCATCACAAACTCCCAACGACAAAACGCGACATTTCAATACTATAATGAACCCAATCTCGACCAACATTCCAAGAGTGTTTACACCTAAGTTCTCATACTCTCTCCATACTACAAGAACCATTTCCAAGTTACTTAGACCCACACACATGATTTTAAGACAACAAAATCTTATTTACATTCATACATCCCATTTCGAACCCAACAACTTACAAGATTAAAACTCACTTAATCAAACCAACATTCTTGGTTATTCTACCAATTTAACAATCCCCAAACCCTATACAAGCTCAAATTTAACTCAAAAGAAAGGAAAATATCACTTACCTTCACAACCCTTTCACAACTTCAAAACTTCGATTCAGAATTTCCACGCATTTTCTTGCCAAACCAAAGCTACTACAATACTTGGGGGATCTAATATACTGGGCTTGAAGCCTTAAATTTGGAAGAAGAAGCAAAACCATAAATGTTTTTGGTTTTACTGTAGCAACCCGTAGGGGTTGCTACTATTCATCAAAGAATCCATTTTTTCTAAATGTTGGTGAAGGAAGAAATGTCTTGTGATCCCTCTTGTAACATATATCTATGTATATATAATAACAACAAGTCAAGGCCTCTTAAAAGAATTAATATCTTGGTCTAGTTTATCCTTGAACCAATCACAAGGCCACATACTTAATATTCTAGAATGGTATTTTCCAACATATAAATACATAATAAAAAGACTTATAACACTTGGTCTTGCAAGTGTACAGTTGTACATGTAGATTTTCATAGTTTTATGCACACATACTTATATGAAAGTTCCAACTTAAATTCTCAATTTCTTCAACTTACACTTAAGCGTCAAGTTTCCCGAAAATTGTAATGTTGGTCCAAAAGTTCGGAATGATTTCCAATAATATACGGGTTCTAACAATAGACTTGAGCCTTAGGGTTTGCTCCCTTTCAAGGTCTCAAGATTGAAACCCACTTGGTGCAAACAAGCTCTGAGGGCCATAGAACTAGGTAAAACCTGATTAACTGTGGTGAACTTATAGAAAATTCCTTGCCTAGGGCCTATGGACCCTCGAGATTATTTAGGGCTATAAGAGAGTCGGACACTAAGTGCGAATCAAGAAAATAAAAATAAAAAAATAAATTTGAAATGTAGGCCTTATCGTAGAAAAGGTGCTGATGCTTAACACACTAGCTTTTCAAATGGAACTTTGACTAGAGTTTGTTGTCTTGGTATGTTTGCTCAACATGGATCATGACCATTCTATTATTAAATTATATATTATTGTTTTTAGATGTTCAACCATATAGCATTTTAAAGATTCAAAATATTACATCAACAAATAGGAAGCGGGTAAAGATTTAAGCTTTAAGGCTCATTCCACGTCTTATAAGTGTCCTATGATTTTCTATTTTTAATGAGTATTGTTAATTAGACATGAGATTTACTGGGAATCTTATTATTGAAGTTGCGTTTAATTTCTCTTCATTTTCTTTATGCAGGAGCTATGTAGCAATAATTTTGAGCGTACTATCAATCAAGTTAGAAATAATAGCTCATTTTTTTCTCACTTCAAACAAGTGGAAGGATTCACAAGATAGGAGAAAAATGCAATGATTAAATTACATTGAATTTTTTATACTGACAATTTAATCATAGAACATTATTTTGTCATAAATTGAATATATTTTGGATATAATATAGTCCTTGTACTAAAATTGTGTTCTGATCAATAATGTAATTCAGTTTTTGATTCTGAATTGAATTTGTATTTAATCACAAATATTATCACTAATTATGATGACAAATTTATGGTCACTAATTATGATGATAATTTTTATCATCACTAAATAGTCACTAACAATATTTATTTTAGTGATGGCCCGATAGGTTTCAACCACAAAATTGTCAACCATTCTTTTACAATTAAAATTGTCACTAATTTATACATTTAGGGAGAAAATATATCTTTGTATATAAAAGAATGTCTTTAGTAATGAAACTAATTTTCTTTAACTATGAAATATATGTAATTTGGAGACAATTCAAGTCGTCACTAATTAAATTAAAAAATTAGTGACGAGGTAGTTTTGTCACTATTAATAATTTTTTTAGTGACAAAATTATACAATCAACTACAAAAAAAATTATACTTTTTATGACAAATATATTTGTCACAAATATTGAAACAGTTAGGGACGATTTGTCTTTTCATAGTTAATATAACCTTTTTAGCGAGGACACACTAAATCGTCTTTGTATACTTTTAGCGACCCATTTTTAGAGATGATTCATTGATGAACTTTTTTTTATCACACAAGATCTTAAGTGACGAAATATGATTAATTATTGACGAAATTATTCGTATCTGATAATCAAAATTGTTGTAGTGATGGAGATGATGATGAAGCAGAATCAGGAAAGAGTTAATGCAGATGTCTATTAGCCTCCGCGAGCACCCATGTACGAGAAGCCTTACTATGAGGAGGGAACTTGCTTCATTGCTAATCAGAAGGTGGGGGGGGGGGGTTTCTGACCAAGGCCCAAGGGTTAATCAGGACAATTGGCACCAAGGTCAAGGAAATCAAGGTCGGAACTATAACAGAGATGGCACTTTCAGAGATAATCGTGGAGGTTACTACGATAGAAATAAGGACCAAGACAGAGATGTTGATTAGGGACAGAGAGACGGCTATAGAAATGGTGCTTATGTGCTACCACATAATCATGATATTGGTACTAGTTTTTCTAGAGTTGAGGAGATGTTTGACTGACTGTTGAAGAAGGCTGACACAAAGGATGAGACCTTGAGGGGGATAAAATATGAAATCTCTAGCATAAATCAGAAAATCTAGTCTCATTCTGTTGCTATCAAACAACTAGAGCAATAGTTTGGTCAAGTATCAACTCAACTCAACCAGCGTTAGAGAGGTACAGTGATTAATAACACAGTTTAGAACCCAGAGAATAAAAGGCAGTATATAGCAGGCACTACTCGTGGTGGTAAGAAAACCATTGATCCTCCCATGTTGGTCGATGATGATGATATTCGAGAGGAGAGAGTTGAGGTCAAAGATGTTGATACCAGAGATAACCACTCCAAATATGGGGTGAGTGATACTGCAATGATTCCACACAAGCTAATTTCCTAGACCTCCTCTCACTACTAAAAATCTATCAAAAATGACGGAAAAAAGAGAGGAAAAGTGATACAGTCAATTTTGTCACTTTTTTAAAAGCGATGGACAATGTCGTAAAAAAATGACGCAGTCCATCACCGATAAAAAAAATTACAAAAACCGATGGACGACCGTTGCTTTATTTTTTAAATTTTTTGTAACGGACTGCGTCGCAAATACTTAAAAAATTTTAAATAAATAAAAATTTAAAATAGCGACGGACTTGGTGACACTTTCCGTCACATTTTTTAAAAAGAATTCTATAAAAGCGATGGTCTAGGTGACCCCTTCCGTCGCTTTTCTGCAAATTTTTTAAAAAAAAATTGCCAAAAAGCAACAGACAAAGGGACCTTGTTCATTGATTTTCTGCAATTTTTTTGACAGCAGAAACCTGCAGTTTTTGCTGCCCACCTGTATTAAAATTCAAAATACATGATCATCCAAAACATATTCAATATATTAATACAACACAATCGAAAACAACTAAATCAATCAAAATACGTCTTAATAAACACAATTAAAAGTAAAGAATATAGAAATTCATAATTTACAAAGTTTAAAATTGTTTCAAAGTTCAACAAAAAATCTAAACTGTCCAAAACTTAAATGATTGGAACTAATGGCTATTTTCTACATAATCATCCATACTCTCGTCGGAATCATCATAGGGGAAGGACCATCGGGCTAGGTTGAACATTTGTTGCTTGAGTTCATCTTCGTGCTTCAAATTCTGTCAAAGCACGTGTAAATTATTCAACTTTTTGACTCATGACAGTCATCTGAGTCCAGTCAATAGCCTCAGCTTGACTTTATGATCCAATGCCTTATAAACCGGATTGGAGTCGTCGTATATTATTTTGCGAACCCATTCCTTAAACACAACCTTTATGGCTCCCGCCTGCAACCTCTTCCAACCAAATTTGATTAGACAACTCACGGGTTAGCTCGATTCCTAGGGCCTAGATGTGACATGATGAATAGGAACCCGAAGGGACCCAAACAAGCATCTTAGCATATCCATCACACATCCTTGGTCACGGAAAGCTCTTGTATATGCCGTTCATACTCACGCTACATATTAAAAATAATAGTTAGACTTAATATTTATATTAATAGCAAATGTTAGAATCAAAATAAATTATACTTAAAGTTATGTTAAATTACTTACATAGGCTTGTTCGGCTCATTCCTCCAGCCACTGATCCGGATCCGAGACATTCTTCTTTTCTTCATGTAATACCTCCTAAAAACTTCATCACATAAAGTGACCACCCTAATTCTTTTTCCTATATTTTAAAATATAATTAATAAAAATATATTTTGTATAAATTAAATACTTTATTTAAGAATAATGTATTATTTTAAACCTAAAAATTTTAAAAATCTTACCAGCTACCTCGTAATAGTATCGACACTCGATGCACCTCCGACGTATAATGAGCCACCCTTTAGGCTTTCTCTAGCCTTTTTAGCTTGCTCGGACATAGCCTTGAATTTATCGGTATCCCAATACCTAACAAATCTTGATATACATGCGGAGGTATCCAAGAACTTTTTGGTGCATCATCTCTTGCTTTCTTTGGCCAGTTAGATAGTCGGGTGCTCACTTTTTTCTCAAATATACTCACAATGAAGGTGTTGTGCTTTGGATGCCTAGTATATAAAGTCTAGGAAAACATAAAAGTGTTAAAAAAAGTTAAGTAATGCTCAAAATATTATGTAATATTATATATACCTTTAATTCATTAAACATCCTGGCAAATATTATTTGGAATCTGCCCCCAAGAGGTGTATAACATCGAGTATAAGAGAATCCATAGCCTGTTTTGAAGGATGCCACCTGCAAGACACATAATAAACATGATATTAGTTCATCTATAATTTGTTAAGGTAGCAAAAATAAATTAATAAAAATAAAAAATTACGATGTTCCATCAGGCTCAATCATGACTCTCCCATGTCTGTCCCTCTATAAAGTTGCTAAGTCAGGCACAACCTATACAGGCTAAATACAACAGTAGAAGAAGGTGTAGCTAATGATGGACCATGTGTGTGATGTCAAGTCGGTAGTGTAGGGATAGTATCATTACAAGAAGAATCTCTAAGTCTCAAATTAGATAGGTGGGGAGATAGAGAATTTTGATATACATCACTAGGAGATGGAGTAGTCAAAGGTATGGATCGATGATGTAGTACTATAGGTCGAGGAGCGTTTTGATCATACAAAGGGAATCTCAGTTGTGTAGAAGAAGATGTACCCTATGGTCGACATAGTTGACTCTGAAAAGCTAGAGGATCCATAGTCCTAGAAGACACATAATTACTAGCGCCTGGGGCACCCTAAAAATCAGGTGCCAAAGAAATATATCCCGGGATATCCTCAAGATCTATTGGTCTCCTAGACTTCCTCTTTTTTGTCCTACCAGAAGAAGTAATCCCAAGATGATCTTGAGATCTTTCATCATCACCCGATGACATCTGAATGTAAAATAACACAAATACAATATATATGAAAAAAAAAATATTAGCAAGATAAATTAAGTTATATGGTAGTTATAATCTACCAGTCTATTCCTCATCGCTTGTTTCATTAACTTCATCGTCCTCCTATTCCGATTCCTCAGATGTTTCATATTCATCATCTTGCCATTCTTCCTCCCCCAATGATTCAATAACTTCATCTACTTCTTCTTGAAAGTTTGACACTATTATTTTATCATCAGACACCTCTCTAGTATAGGTTAAAGATGTTCTAGTGTAGTCTCCAAGTCAACATCAACTTGTTGTTGAACAAATGCAAGATCATTTTGGTATGTCACATCTAATACATTCTCAATTTCAATTCTTCCTATAGTCTTTGTCTTAATGACAACCCACAACTCAACCTTATCTCTACTCAATGGATATGGAGCATAGTAGACTTGCTTAGCATCTTAGGCAATGATAACAGGATCATAATTTCCATATTGTTTGGTGTGGTTAACTTCAATCATATTATATTGTTGGTCCACCATTGTGCCTATATGTGATGGGTCAAACCACTAAACAATACTATCTTCTTGTCATGACCCAAGCCTAGGGCCTAGATGTGACATGATGAATAGGAACCCGAAGGGACCCAAACAAGCATCTTAGCATATCCATCACACATCCTTGGTCACGGAAGCAAAATAAACAACACCAAGAGATATATAAAATGGGAAGTGGGACTAAGGTAAGCCTTTGGATGTAAACAAAGCATAAGAGTCATGCTCATAGTACAATATCATCATAATTATCCAATATACACCTCTTTCTTGGAATGGAGCAGGGGCCAAGATACTTTCTGGGCTCACCCTCATATTGTCAATATTCAACACAAAGAAGTTTTAAAATAGCATGAAAAGTAGATAATGTCCTCAAACTTGAGGACTCACGGAATCTTTTCTTTAAAGAATCTCACTAGCCATGCGGAGGAAGATCAAGAGGACCTCTGGTCCCTACAATGTGTTACCATTTAGGCATAAAGTATATGTTTGTACGTTTGAATGTACTAAGTATATAGGATGCAATGTAACAAGAGATAAGCCAATATATATAAAATGCATAATAATAAGCAATAGATAAGTGTAGCCTCAATTTGGCATGCATGATCAATACTTGAAGTAAATTGTGCTTGTTAATCATTCAACTTGTATAGATTATAATACATATGTGGGAGAGACCTCAACCGACAAAGAATAAGACCAAGCAAGTTGCAACTTGGAATCCTGATTATTACCCCTCATTAGTAATGAAGTGGTCTACTTGCCAAGGTAAACTAAACTTTACCTTAGGGGAACATGACCTATTTCGTATGAAGTAACCCTCCTTATGGGAACATGACCCATTTTGGAAAGAATTTCATGATAAAGTGCACTAAATGGATCCACTAGTATAGCAAGGGTAGAACATAATCCTATGTTGGCATATAGTTTGAGGAAAGGAGTATGGACCCTTGAAGATAGTCTACGCCGATATCCAATCCATCAGTGCTAAGCCTAATCACATGGAATAATTGAAATAATCATACTTTAAAATTATAAGAAACATGGAAACATGACATGTGTAGCTCTTAAACATCTTTGACCTCTAATGGTGAGCCTAACCTTAAAAAATGAGACTACATCGTAATCATACATAAGCCCTTGCATTAACATGAATGGCTCAGAAAAGGTAAAATCTTAAAAATAGGGCTTAACTTCATACTTGCATAATCATAGATAATTTCATAAATTCATAACATTTTTGATAGTCCATATTCATCATGAAGCCACTTGATTTGTAAAACATGAAAATAGCTTGAGAATTATATTCTTGACTTGACATTTTATCAAACACTTGGTGAACACATATGAGTACATGTTAAAATCATACAAAATGCAAGAGTATAGATCATGAAATAGTGAAATAAATATATCGTAAAGTCATGTAAATTAGCCCACCAACATCATGGTAAAACCCCATCATGGGTAACTTGTAAATCATATCAAAACCTCATAATAGTTCATAGAATTCATAGCTTGAATCATGTATAGTCTCAATAGACAAAGATCAATCCATAACAGAGACTTAAAATAGATATTCATGTATAATAAACAATATTTAACAAAACCACAATATATTTCATGCTCATATTTTATAATAATAGATACCCATAGGTAATACAACTTGAAATCATGTAATTTTCATAAATTAGGAAGGTCAGGTCCATGGGAGAAAAGCCCCAGTGGATAAAACCCACATACCTAAATTTGGGGATTCCTTGATATAGACTTGAAGGAGAATTGATGCTTGAATAGAGTTCTTGAGATCTAGGATTAAGCTTGAGACACTTGAATTTGGATGAGAATTTTGATAAAATGGTTGAGTGGTTTTAGAGAGGGTTTTTGAGTGATAAGGAGTTGAAAAATGACTAAGTATGAGAGATTTCATGTGTAAATGGGCATGGGGCCATGACCCCAATGCCCTTAGGCCGAAATAGAAATAAAAGAAGTGATAACACTACTCCGCGATGGGTTTGCATCATGGAGACATCACGGACCCTCTCTGTTTCCAAACATTTTGCATAAATTATTTTTTGCCACGGGTCTTCTAAAATACGGGTTATACCCATTCCTCACTCAATTTCGTCTCCTGATCATGAATATAAGTCAAACTTTTATACCACATATGAATTTTGAGATATATGGAAATTACGATTATGGGCATTCCGAAGCACATTTTTGGGACATTTCAATAACTCCCCCTTGGGAACACTCATCCAAAAATGTCAAAGAAACATGTATAAGAGCACTAATCATGAAGATTTCTGCTCGACATGAATACAACAATTACACTCAAACATCATTTTCAAATATCTCAACATGAATGCCAAAGTCACCATAAACTTGTTACCATAGACATGAATGCATGCAACATGATATGAGGACTGAAAGTTAGGACTCAAAATCATATAAGGAACTTAAATTAGTACCTCTAGCTTGAGTAAAATGGAAGAAATATGGATATTACTTTCTCATGTCCACTTCGGTTTCCCATGTGGGACTCTTAACTTATTGATTTCTCCATAAAACCTTGACGGATGCAATATCTTTGTTTCTCAATCGCTTTACTTGTCCATCCAAGATCTCCACTGGGACCTCATCATAGGTTAAATTATCTTCTATAACACCCACAATGTCCAAGGGCACTATAGCACTTAGGTCACCCACACACTTTCTCAACATGGATACATGGAAGACCAAATGAACTATATTCATATCAATGGGAAACTCCAAATCATATGTCACCTTACCAATCCTCCTCAACACTATATAAGGACCCACAAGGCTTGGACTCAATTTACCTTTCTTGCCAAATCAGACAACACCTTTCATGGGTGAGACTTGCAAGTAAACCTAATTACCAACCTTAAAGTCAACATCTCTCCTTCTTACATCAGAATATGAGTTTTGTCTACTTTAAGTTGTCTTCAACCTTTCCCTTATCAACCTCACTTTTCTAAAGCTTCCATAACCAAATCCTGACCTAGCAAAGCCATCTCCCCTACTTCAAACCACCCAACCAGGGATCTACATCGCCTACTATAAAAAGCTTCAAAGGGAGCCATACCAATGCAAGAGTGGTAGCTATTGTTGTAAGCCAATCCAATAAGTGGAAGATGTTCATCCCAACTACCCTTCTACTACAAAACACAATCCCTAAGCATATCCTCAAGAGTTTAGATAGTCCTTTAGACTTGTCCATCTGTTTGAGGATGAAAAACCATGCTTAGCTTAACCTTGGTACCAAGACTCCTTTGGAAGGACCTCCAAAAATGTGAAGTGAATTGAGCACCATGATCCAAAATGATAGACAAAGGCACTCCATGCAATCTAACCAACTCATAAATATACAATCTAACATAGTCTTCCGCACTATTGGTGGTCTTAATTGGTAGAAAGTGAGCCGACTTTCTCATTCTATCAACCACAACCCAAATTGAGTCAAAGTGTTTCCTAGTCTTGGGAAAACCAACCACAAAATCTATGTTAAGTTCTTCCCATTTCCAAGTCAAAATCTCTATGTCTTGGGCTAGGCCATCCAACCTTTGATGTTCAGCTTTCACTTGTTGGCAATTATGACATTTGAATATGAACATGGCAATATCTCTCTTCCTACCACCCCACCAATACACCTCTCAAGTCCCTATACATCTTTGTAGAACCGGGGTGAATAGAATAGGATGAATTATGAGCCTCATCTAAAATTAACTCTATCAAGTCATCAACATTAGGCATACATAATCTACATTGGTACCTAAGGGCACAATCTCCCCCTTGGGAGAAAACCTCAACTTTACCATCCCTCACCAAGGTCTTCAACTCTAGCAAGGCGGGGTCAAGATCTTGTTTTGCCTTTACCTCTTTAATCAAGGATGATTTAGAACCATCAACAATCACTACACTATCATTTTCAACTTCTTTCAACCTAACCCTCAACCACGCTAACCAGTGAACATCTCTAGCCACCTTCTTGACACCATCATCAATATGAGCCAAACTTCCCATGTATACTCTATTTAGAGCATCGGCCATAACATTAGCTTTGCCGGGATGATAATGCATGCTTATGTCATAATCCTTAAGGATCTTTAACCATCTTCTTTGCCTCAAGATCTTTTTGGGTGAACACATATTGGAGACTCTTATGATCGGTAAACACATCAACATGGAACCCATAGAAATATGACACCAAATTTTCAAAGCAAACACCACGACCACCAATTGAAGATCATGGGTAGGATAATTCTTCTCATGCACCTTAAGTTTTCTAGAGACATATGTTATCACCTTACTATTTGGCATCAAAACACACCCCAAATCAAGTCTCGAAGCATCATAATACATCACAAACATATCAAGGTAGAGCTTAAAGACCCTATAGATAAGATCCATAAACATAGCCAGTACATTGGTCAACCCAAAAGACATAATCACAAATTCAAAGTGCCTATATCTTGTCCAAAAAATGGTCTTGGGGATATCATACTCCCTCACTTTCTCTTGGTGGTAACCGGAATGAATATCAATCTTAGAAAATTGACTAGCCCCTTGAAGTTGATCAAAAAGGTTGTCAATCCTTGGTAGAGGGTACTTGTTCTTTACAGTGACCTTATTAAGTTACTGGTAATCAATACATATTCTAAGAGAACAATCCTTCTTCTTCACAAACAATATTGGTTCACCCCAAGGTGATTTACTAGGCCTTATGAAACCCTTTTCCAACAATTCTTTTAATTGGTCCCTCAACTCCGCTGCGGCCATATGGTAAGGGGAAATAGCAATGGGTTGAGTATCGGGAAGGAGGTCTATGCTAAAGTCTATTTCCCTTTCAAGAGGGACTCTGGGAAGCTCATCAGAAAAGATATCAATAAACTCATTAACCACCTAAACTGACACAATAGGTAAGACATCAGACTCAACATCCTTAACCCTCACATGATGATAGAGAAAACCCTTTGAAATCAACTTATGGCCTTTAAAAAAAGAAATGAATCTACACTTTACCACCACATCATGACTTTCCCGCTCAAGGACACATTTACTAGGGAATTAGAATTTAACCCTATAGGTTCTATAATCAACAAAAGCATAATATCTATGCAACCAACCCATCCAAAGTATGACATCAAATTCCAGCATATCTAATTCAATAAAATCATAAGGAAAGGCTTTATGCAATACGAATATGGGATACTTTCTATAGACTCTTTTAGCAACAACAGACTTACCAACGGGGGTAGACACTTTATAAGATTCACACAACAATTCGAGACTAATATGAAACTTTTTGGAAACAAAAGGAGTAATAAAAGAAAGAGTGGCACCTGAGTCTATCAATGCATACACATCAAAATCAAAAACCTTTAACATACCGGTAACAACATCAGGCACCTCATCAACTCTTTGTCTCCCTTGAAGAGCTTAGAATCTATTTTGTCTTGGAGTACCTCTTTGATGACCTTCGTTTAACATATCAATAATAACATCTGGCACCTCATCACCTCCCTGTCTCCCTTGGAGAGCATACCTTGGAAGTTTGGTAAAGTATTGGGGACTACCATGGACTATCGTAAGTGACCGAGACCTGCGCTTCATGGGTCAATTTTAGATTTAGTCGTAGAAGCAAAGTAAATACCAACAAGAGATATATAAAATGGAAAGCAAGACTAAGCGAAATCTTTGTATGTGAACAAAGCATAAGAGTCAAGCTCATAGTACAATATCATCATAAAATCTAACATACACCCTAACTTGGATTGGAGCGGGGCGGGCTCACCCTTATAATGTCAATGATCAACACAAGGAAGTCTTAAAATAGCAAGAAAACTAGATAGTGTCCTCGAACTTAAGGACTCACCAAAGCTTATCTTCAAAGAATCATACTAGCCATATGGAAGATGATCAAGAGGAGCTTCGGTCCCTATATGGTGATGTCATGTAGGCATAAAGCATATGTTAGTACATTAGAATATACTAAGTTTATAGGATGCAATGCAACAAGACATAAGTCAATATAGTCAAAATGCGTAGTAACAGGCAATAGATAAGTATAGCCTCAATATGGCGTACTTGATCAATGCTTGAAGTAAAACATGCTTGTAAATCATCCAAATTGTATATATCATAATACATATGTAGAAGAGACCTCAACCGACAAAGAATAAGACCAAGTGAGCTATAACTTGGAATACCAATAACGACCACTCATCAATAAAAAGGTGGTCTACTTGCCAAGGTAAACCATACTTCACCTTATGGGAACATGACCCATTTCGTATGAAGTAACCCTCATTACAGGAACATAACCCATTTAGGAAAGGATTTTATGATAACGTGCACTAAATGGATCCACTAGTATAACAAGGGTAGAACATAACCCTATGTTGGCATATAGTTTGAGTAAAAGAGTATGGACCTTTGATGATAGTTCACGTCGATATCTAATCCATCAGTGCTAACCCTAATCCCATGAAATAATTGAAATAATCATACTTTAACAACTGTAAGAAGCATGGAAACATGGCATGAGTAGCTCTTAAACATCTTTGACCTCTACTGGTAAGTGTTACTTTAAAACATGAGAATAGATTATAATCATACATAAATCCTTGCGTTAACATGAATGGCTCACAATAGGTAAAATCATGAAAATAGGGTTTAAGTTCATACTTGCATAATCATAGATAAATTCATGAATTCATAACATATTTGATAACCCATATTCATCATGAAGTCACTTGACTTGTAAAACATGTAAATAGCTTCAGGATTCTTGATTTGACATTTTATCAAAAACTTGGTGGGCACATATGAGTACATGTTCAAATAATCCAAAAGGCAAGAGTATAGATCATGAAATAGTAAAATCAATTCATCTTAAAGTCATGTAAATCAGCCAACTAACATCATGGTAAAACCCCATCATTGGTAACTTGTAAATCATGTCAAAACTTCACAATAGTTCATAGATTTCATAGCTTGAATCATGTATAGTCTCAATAGACAAAGACCAATCCATAGTATAGACTTAAATTAAATATTCATGCATAATAAATAATATTTGACAAAGCACCAACCTATTTCATGCTCATATTTTATAATAAAAGATACTCATAGGTAATAAAACTTGAAATCATGTAATTTTCATAAAATAGGAATGTTGTACTCCATGGGTGAAAGGTCCCAATGGATGAAACTCACATACCTAAATTTAGGGATTCCTTGATGTACACTTGAAGGAGAAGGTAGAGTTGGTGGCTTACCTACTCAAGGAGGTGGTTCAAATATAGTATACCCAATGGAAAGCGGAGAAGGGGAATAATAATGTTATTCTTTTGGAGGAGTTTAAGGCAGCATTTCGCAACCAATTCTTCACTCTTGAGCATAGGAAGGCCAAAATAATGGAGTTTATGAATTTGAAGCAAGGTTCTATGAGTGTAAGGGAGTATGCCCTCAAGTTTAACCAACTCTCAAAATATGTTCCACAATTGGTTGCTGACCATAGGTCTAGAATGAACAAATTTGTGATAGAGGTGTATGATTTGGTTAATGAAGAGTGTCATGCTCCTATGTTGATTTGTGACATAGATTTGTCCCACCTAATGACTTATGCTGAACAATTAGAGAGGGAAAAATTGAGAAAAGGGAGAAGTGGTGAGGACCAGGGGGCCCATTTTGATGGTAAGTTCCAAGGTCTCAAGGGTGGCCAGTTTCATCAAGGCCAAGGGTCTTCTCATGCTCCTAGTAGGAGGTTTCCAATGATAACTCAAAGGTTCAAGGTGATGGTGGTGTGGGGCCTAATTTTATGTGTCCAAAATATGGTAGAGGCCATGGTGACCTATGTTTGAGGGACACTAATTCTTGATATAGTTGTGGAGAAGTGGGTCACAAAAATGTTGATTGTCCCCGTAATCAAAACAAGGGTAAAGATATTCATCCATAAGGTGTAATATGGTTCCTAGGGGGAAAGGTGGCTAACAAGGTGGTGCCTTAAGGCACAATAGACTCTATGCTCTTCAAAAGAGACAAGGCGCAGATGAGGTGCCCAATATCATCACTAGTATATTGAAAGTCTTTGATTTTGATATGTATGGATTGATAGAGCCGGGTGCCACTCTTTCTTTTGTTACCCCTTTTGTTGAAAAAAACATTTAATGTTGAACCAGAATTGTTGTGTAACCTTATGAGGTGCCTACTCTGGTTGGTGCATCTATTATTGCTAGAAGATTCTATAAAAATTATCTCATTCACATTTTGCATAAAATATTACCTTGTGATTTTGTTGAGTTTGATATGATGGATTTTAATGTTATTCTTGGGATGGATTGGTTGCATGCATATTATGCTTCTATTGATTATAGAACCCGTAGGGTCAAATTCCAATTCCCTAATGAGCCTATCCTTTAGTGGGAGAATCATGATGTGGTGGTCAAAGGTATATCTATCTCTTGCATTAAAGCCATAAGTTGAGGTCTAAGGGGTGTCTCTATCATCTTGTAAGGGTTAGGGATGTTGAGTCCAAAGTTCTTTCTATAGAGTCGGTTCCGATGGTTAATGAGTTTCTTAATATATTTCCAAATGACCTTTCTAGTGTTCCTTTTGAAAGGGAAATAGACTTTAGTATAGACCTCCTTCTCGATACTCAATCCATTTCTATTCCCCCTTACTGTATGGCCCTGGCGGAGATAAAAGAGTTGAAGGAAAAATTGAGGAATTTATTAGAGAAGGGTTTTATCAGGCCTCGCCAATCACCTTAGGGTGCACCAGTAGTATGTGTGAAGAAGAAAGATGGGTCCCTTAGAATGTGCATTGACTACCGGCAACATAATAGGGTCACCATAGTGAATAAGTACCCTCTACCAAAGATTGATAATTTAGTTGACCAACTTCAAGGGGTTAGCCACTTCTCTAAAATTGATCTTCGGTCAAGGTATCATCAAGCAAAAGTGAGGGAGTGTGATATTCCCAAGATGGCCTTTCGAGCTAGGTATGGGCATTATGAGTTTGTGCTCATGTCTTTTGGGTTGACCAATGCACCGACTATCTTCATGGATCTTATGAATAGGGTCTTTAGACCCTACCTTGATTTGTTTGTTGTAGTTTTTATTGATGATATTTTGATCTATTCCCATGGTGAGGAGGAGTATGTGAGTTATTTAAGGGTGATTCCACAAAAATGAAGGGAAGAAAAGTTGTATGATAAATATGAGAAGTGTGAGTTTTGGTTGCAAGAGGTTGCCTTTCTAGTTCATATGGTGTCAGTGGATGGTATTACGGTGGATCCTAAAAGGCGAAAGTTATTAGAAATTGGCCTAGACCTTTGACTCCATCGTATATTGGAAGTTTCTTAGGTTAAGTGGGTTATTACCTCAGGTTTATGAATGGGTTCTCTTCTATTGCTTCTCCTATGACTAAGTTGACTCAAAAGAAGGCCAAATTTGTGTGGACCGATGAGTGTAAAAGGAGTTTCCAAACTTTGAAGGATAAACTTGTCTTCACTCCTATCTTGACTCTACCAGAAGGGTTTGTTATGTATTGTGATGCCTCACAAATTGGTTTAGGTTGTTTTTAATGCAAAATGGTAAGGTGATAGCTTATGCTTCTAGACAACTTAAGGTGCATGAAAAGAATTATCCTACCCATGATCTTGAATTGGCCGCTGTGGCATTTGCTTTTAAAATTTGGCATCATTATTTCTATAGGGTGCATACTGATATGTTCACTGATCATAAGAGCCTCCAATATGTGTTCACTCAAAAAGATCTTAACTTTATACAAAGAAGGTGGTTAGAGCTCCTTAAGGATTATGATATGAGTGTGTAGTATCATACCAGTAAGGCTAATATTGTGGCCGATGCTTTGAGTAGAGTGTCTATGGGTAGCTTAGCTTATGTTGATGGTGGAGGCCAAAAGATGGCTAAGGAGGTCCATCGGTCAGCTAGATTGGGGGTTTGGTAGGAAGAGGTTGACAATGGTGGTGTAGTAGTGGTTGATGGTTCTAAATCTTCATTAGTTGAGGAGGTAAAGGCAAAGCAAGATCTTGACGCTCACCCTTGTTAGAATTGAAGACCTTGGTGAGAGATGGTAAGGTGGAGGTTTTCTTCCAAGGGGGAGATAGTGTCTGAGATACCAAGGTAGATTGTGTGTGCGTAATGTTAATGACTTGAGGAGGTTGATTCTTGATGAGGCTCATAATTCTTCCTATTCTATCACCTCACTTCTACTAAGATGTATAGAGATTTGAGGGAAGTATTTTGGTAGGGAGGTATGAAGAAAGACATTACCAAATTTGTATCTGGTTATCATAGTTGCCAATAAGTGAAAGTCGAACATCAAAGGCCTGGTGGCGTAACCAAAGCTATAGAAATTCCTACTTGGAAGTAGGGCGAAGTTAACATGGATTTTGTAGTTGGATTGCCTAGTACTAGAAAGGGTTTTGATTCTTTTTGGGTCATGGTTGATAGAATGATAAAGTCGGCCCATTTCCTACCAGTTAGGACTACTTATTGTGCCAAAGATTATGCTAGGTTGTACATTAATTAGTTGGTTAGATTACAAGGGGTGCCCTTGTCTGTCATATTGGATCATGGTGATCAATTCACTTTACACTTTTGGAGGTCCTTTAGAAGAGGTCTTGCTACCAAGGTTAATCTTAGTATGACCTTTCACCCATAAACGCATGGCTAAGCCAAAAGAACTATCCAAACTCTTAAGGATATGCTTAAGGTTTGTGTATTGGAGTGTAGGGGTAGTTGGGATGATCATCTTCCATTAATTGAGTTTGCTTATAATAATAACTATCATGCAATCATTGGTATGTCTCTTTTTTTTAGATCACAATTTGGGTGGTTTGAAGTGGGAAAACTTGCTTGGTTGGCCCTTGATTTTGTGATAGAGGCCTTAGAGAAAGCGAGGTTGATAAGACAAAGGTTGAAAACAACCCAAAGTCATCAAGAGTCCTATACCAATGTGAGAAGAAGGGGTCTTGAATTTAAGGTTGGTGATTGGGTCTATTTAAAGGTTTCACTCATGAAGGGTGTGGTTTATTTTTGTAAAAATGGTAAATTTAATCCATGATTTGTGTGTTCTTATAGGGTGTTGAGGAAGATTGGTAAGGTGGACTATAAGTTGGAGTTGCCTAGTGAAATTGACTTGGTTCATCCGGTCTTTCATATGTGTATGTTGAGGAAGTGTATGGGTGACCTAAATGTTATTGTACCATTGGATGTTGTGGGTGTTGTTGAAGACAAATTGAATTATGAAGAGGTTTTGGTAGAGATTTTGGTTAGACAAGCAAAGAGGTTGAGGAACAAGGATGTAGCTTCCATTAAAATTCTTTGGAGGAATAACAAGTTAAAAGTGCTACATGGGAAGCCGAGGCAGATATGTAAAATCGATATCCCTATCTCTTCCATTCTACTCAAGCCTAAGGTACTAATCTATGTTCCCTATATGATTTCAAGTCTTACAATTCAGCCCTCAAGTCATTTGCATACATTCATGTTTAAATTGACAAGTCCATGATGATGTTTTACACTTATGTTGAGATTTTTGAAATGATGTTTAAGTGCAATGTTGCATTCTTGTGTAGGCTGAAATTATCTTATTTACTTCTCTTATATACATTTTTTTGACATTTAAGGATGAATGTTCCGAGGGGGAGATATTGAAACGACCCCAAAATGTACTTGAAAATATGCCTCGAAAGTGCTCATAATCGTAATTTTCATATATCTCTAAATCCATGCATGATATCAAAAATTTGACTTTATATTCTTGATCAGAGGGCAAAATTGAGTGGGCAATGGGTCTACCCCCAATTTTAGAGCAACCATATCAAAATTTGAATTTTGAAAATGACAATTTCCAATGAGGTTTCCATGTCCCTAGTACGATGTGGCCAGGGTGTAGACCTGCACATTTTTTTGCCAGTTTGGGTTGTTTTAGTCCAAGGTCTTTGGGTTTTGGGCCTAAGCCTCCCATGCGTAAAAACACCTATCCTTAGTCATTTTTCAACCTGATATCATACAATACATTTCCCAAAACCTTCTCAAACACTTACACAAATATTTTACTAAAACTCAAGGGTCCCAAACTCATTTCGGATCTTAAGGAAATCACTCAAGCTTCAAGATCTTAATCAAATCTTCATCTAGGA
>DF364676.1:0-20111 GCA_000787875.1 Solanum virginianum | reverse complement strand
GTAGGTCATCAACCGAGACAAGTCCATGTCACTAATTAGCATGATGGACCAGCATTCTTCACTTACCAAGTCGGAGACCCCCATCATGAACTTATTCATCCTAGATGTAGGATCAACTACCAAACGAAGAGCATACTTTGAAAGTTGATTAAACTTGAGGGCATACTCCCTCACACTCATATCACCTTGTTTCAAGTTCATGAACTCTACTATCTTAGGTTAAATAAAGGAAAATGGACACCTAGACAAACAAATAAATTAACTAATTATTTGAATCAAGAATGTGTAGAAGATATAAACAAAATGATACGGCTATGGGTAAGATACATGGCAAAACAACTAATAGACAACAAAGTAAATATGATAGAAGTCGTAGGATACATAGAAAGGACCTTTATAGGAGAAGTAAAATTATGGTTTCTAAATTTACATGAAGATAGTCTAAAAATAATTAGAGCACCTAAAAACAAAGAAGAAAAAGAAGCAACCTCAGTATTGGACATGCTTTACAAATATAAAATAGCTATAAGAAATGAATTTAGTAGCATGATGATAGAGGAGGAAGAAGCTATAAAAGAAATAACAATCAACAGAAATTTGATGAACAAATTAGCCATATGTAACATGTGTTATTTAGATGAATATACTTGCGCATTTAAGGAATATTATTATAAAGGAATATACACGGCCCAAGAAAGACCAAGGATAAGGAACTTATATTTTACAAAATTACCAACACCATTTGGCATAAAAGTAATTAAAGCATGGGATGAAGCTAATCTACAAGATACCTTAGGAGCTAGAATAAAATTCTTAAAAAATTGGTATGCAGGATTATGTAAAAAATATAGAGAAGACATGAAGATGGAAAGAACATTAATAAAAAATTTTTCATGTTGTAAGGATATAATAGCAGCCTTTTGAAATAACGAATGAATTTTTAGATATATAAAAATTATGATTCTGGGCACTTTCGAGGCACATTTTCAGGTACTTTTTGGGGTCGTTTCATTAGTACCACTGGATAACCCAATTCTTGTCTAAAATATAGCATGCATGATGGTAATTTAAGTTCACCAAGACATTTGGTCATAGGTAAGAGGCGAATATCACTATGTGACTTACCCCATCTCCATAGTGGGAAATACTAACCATTACCCATAAGTCCCAGTCAACCTCCTCTTGGCCTGATTCAGTTGATTAGACGAGAAACACATCATCAAATTTGGTTAATCAATCCCTTTTCCTATTCATTATTACCTTGGTCCAGTCAGTAACACTAGGCGGGTTCTAATGTTGGCCACTATTAGAAAATATGCAAATGAAGAGAATTGATTAATACATGTATACCCATTCCAAGAATTGTAAATTATTTGGGTTTACTAAGTTAGTTCTTCATGGTTCTCACAACCCTAGTTGTGGATTTAGCTACTCATGCTATGGGTAGATCAAGAAATTATGAATTCAGAAAACATAATTAATCACTAAATTATGAATTGAGAATTTGGTTAATCAATTCCTTTTCCTATTCATTACTACCTTGGTCCAGCCAGTAACACTAGGCGGGTTCTAATGTTGGCCAGTATTAGAAAACATGCAAACGAAGAGAATTGATTAATACATGCATATACCCATTCCAAGAATTGTAAATTATTTGGGTTTACTAAGTTAGTTCTTCATGGTTCTCACAACCCTAGTTGTGGATTTAGCTACTCATGCTATGGGTAGATCAAGAAATTATGAATTCAGAAAACATAATTAATCACTAAATTATGAATTGAGAATTTGGTTAATCAATTCCTTTTCCTATTCATTACTACCTTGGTCCAGCCAGTAACACTAGGCGGGTTCTAATGTTGGCCAGTATTAGAAAACATGCAAACGAAGAGAATTGATTAATACATGCATATACCCATTCCAAGAATTGTAAATTATTTGGGTTTACTAAGTTATTTCATGGTTCTCACAACCCTAGTTGTGGATTTAGCTACTCATGCTATCGGTAGATCAAGAAATTATGAATTCAGAAAACATAATTAATCACTAAATTATGAATTGAGAAAACATAAGTAATCACTTACCCAATTGAATTAAAATCAAGCAAATCCAAGAAGAATGAGAATCACATGCTTCAAGACGAAATTAACTCACAAGTGTTTTCTAAATATCTTCTCTCCCAAGTATTGAGTTCTCCAAGTACAAACCCTAAAAGTACTAAATAATGATGTCTTCTCTTATATAATAACCTAAAGGTACTATTTATAGTAATTACAATTAAGTCCTAAAAATACAAAAACTGGTCGGCGGACTCCACGAAAGGTCTCTTCGACTAATAATGAGATTTACGAGTCGTAGTAAGGGTCTCGTGATAAGCTTCTAGGATGTTGGATTTCTCTTCTATGAGTTCACTTTACGAGTCATAGACTGATGCATGACTCGTATTGCTCTCACGTATACTTCAACGGCATTATATTGTCCTTCACTAGAAATCTTCACGAATCCCACCTCTACGACTTGTATATAGATATTATCTAGCTGATCTTTAGATATCATCCTTCACTGAAATTTATCACGAAACTACCTCTTCGACTCATAGAATGCTCTACCACTCGTAAAGGGTCCCGTAAATCACTAAAAACCAAAAAACTTCTGCCATTTTGCCCCAAGTCATAGTCAACCTGCTTTCCTGCAAAACTAAACACAAAAACACATAAAAACCATAAATTTTGCATTGAGAACAGACAAAATCCTAAATTTTAATCATCAAAAGTGTTGTATTTTGACAACACATCAACACCCTTAACTTAAAATTATTGCTTGTCCTCAAGCAATGACTCAATCATTATTGACAATATAGTAACATACATAACTCAACTTAATGGAATATATCATATACATCTCAAACTCAGATACTCACACCAGCTTTTCAAAACAAGATCAAACTGCTATTTTGCAAACCAATGCATGTGACAACAAACTATGATAAGCAAGGGAATATCAACAGTCCACAATCACTGAATAACACAAATGCTAAAAATGCAATGCAAGTGCCCTCACAGAAAGAAGTCCTATTTTTTACGCTAAAAATGATTTCAAATTTAGCTTTAGGATCATGCAAACACACTCACTTTCACAAAAGATATTCATGCACAATGACTAATACCATAGGCTTGCCCTTATACTCGTGACTTAGAGTTTCAATCATCTAGACTAGGATCAGTTAGGACTTTCTAGGCTTGAAACGTAGGATCATGGGGCTTTAGTGTGATATTTTAGGAAAATAATGACTAATGGCCTTCATTGAAACTGCATTTTTCTACACTCTTGCCCACCAACTCTATTTTTTCATCTTATGTTTCCCTTCTTTAAGCTTTTTCGGGTGTAGTCTTCTCATTTTTCAGCTTTTGCCTTGTTTTTACCCTTCATTTTGCTTTTTGGCTCATATCTAAGGTATCTTTTCTTTTTCTTGCACCCGATACATGATTTTTCTTCTTTTTCTCCTCATTTCTAACTCACCACCTCATTTTTGTTCTTTACCCTTACAACGGCCACCCTCAACTTAGGCTTCTAACATGTATTGAAGTACACAATATCTCTCCTCTAAATCAGGGCAACTTTTGGTAGCCACTCTCAACTTAGCCTTTTCCCATAGTCAAGGTTAATAATGCTCAAGGAAAGACCAGGACTAATTTCAGGGTTTCTCCCTAGATAAGGCTAGACTAATTAACTATTTTGAAAGAATTGACACATGTAAGAATAAAATATTTGGAACAAGGGATAAATCATCATTTGATTGGTTATTTTACACTAAAGTTGATTGATTAAAGAACAAAAGCCCTAAGATCCTTTCCTAATCTAATTATTCTACAATCTAACTTAGAGTAACATGGCAAGTTCTGAATTAGCACAAAATACAGGAATCTACCAAAATAAGCTCACACATATATGACATTGCATACATTATCAACACAAGACTCATAGGTCATCCTTCTTATCTCAAATTTCCCTTACTTATTAGAATAGTTATTGCCAAACACCTAAAGGTGCATGCTTTCCATTCAACTACTAATAAAAAAAATTTTGGTGGTACCATTTTTCAAAACAAAACACAAAAACATGCTATATGCCACAAGTATTAGTACTATACACTACACATATTATCTAAACATCCTAAACATGCCAGTTCAACAGAAATTAAATATCTATGAGGAAAAAAAACACAGGCAAGAAAACCTCGAGATCATAATTTGGGCTAGTTATGAACCATAAATTCCTCAGATTTCACTAAGGCCCATAACTACCCACATGTCATGACCCAAGCCTAAGGCCTAGATGTGACATGGCGTATGGGGAACCCGAAGGGACCCCAAGCAAGCCTCTTATGATATCAATACACATCCTTGGTCACGAAAGCAAAAAATAACAATAAGAAATAGTACATAGGGATAAATGGGGCTAAGGGACATCTTTCATATCATAATGTATCAAAAGAGTCAAGAGAGGCAAAGCTCATAGCATCATTACATAACTTGTCCAACAACAGCTCTAAGCATAGAACTTAGTGGGAGCCAAGAAAAGCAACCGAGCTCACCCTCGTAGTCAAAATATACCATAAAGAAAAGAGGGTCTATGCATAACATAAATCAAGAGAAGTATGTCCTTGAAGTTGAGGATTCACAAACTTGCTTTGAGAGATATCGCACTAGCCATGTGAAGGAGAAGAATGCTCAAGTTGGGCTCCAGTTCCTACATGGTAACATTATGTAGGCATAGAGTACGCGTCAGTACATTTGAATGTACTAAGTATGTAGGATGTAATGCAACAATAGATAAAAAACATAGTCAACATGCATAATTAAGCAATAGGTAATCATATAATAATATGGCATATATGAATGATATTTGAAGTAAACAAGCTTATATATGGAACATATTACATGTATAGCAATAGACCATCATCATAGATCAAGCAAATTAGTACTTGAAATCTAAGGTAGACCACCCCTTAGAAGTGATTGAGGTAGCAACCCCTCAATTGGTTGATGGCTTACCACCCCCATCCAAGGTGATTGAGGTACCAACCCCTCAATGAGTTGATGGCTTACCACCCCCATCAGAGATGATTGTGGCACCAACCCCTAAATTGGTTGATGGCTTACCATCCCTATCGGAGATGAATAAGGTACCAACCCCTCAATTGATTGATGGCCTACCACCCCCATCCGAGATGATAGAGGTACCAACGATGGCTTACCACCCCCATCTAGGTGATTGAGGCATCACCCGTCAATTGGATATGGTCAACTCACAACACAATAGGTACCTCTCATGGAATCAACACATACATATCATCCTTTCATTATCATAAAGTCACTTAACTCATATGCAAAGTATTGGGCCTTCAACAACTCAGGATACATTAACTAGACATTTCACCAAACACTTGGTGTGTGTGCAATACTAGTGTAAAACCATGCACTTCAAGAGTGAAATTATCTAAGTAAATTTAATGTAAAACCATCCATCAACACTTGGTAATACCCTATGCAATATAAATCAAAACCTTTTTATCAAATTTAAAGATAGATATTAGGCAACCCAAGAACCCAATCCATGTTAATTTCTTCCCACTTCTAAGTGGGAATCTCTATGTTCTGGGTTAGACCACCCGACCTTTGATGTTTGGCTTTGACTTATTGGCAACTATGACAGCCTAATGCTTAAACAGTCATACTTTTACAAAACCCCAACATAGTTCATAGTCAAAATCATGATAGAAGACCTATAAGTAAAATCAACTTAGAAACATGTAATTTAGGTAAAAAGGAAATTTGGGTACCATGGCTGAAAGGACCTAATGATTGAAACCTATATACCTTGACTTTGGAGAATTCTTGATGAAGATTGGAAATTGAGACTTGATGAGTTTTAGGACTTGAAGTTTGGGGTGAAATATTTGTCTAAGTGTTTGAGTAAGTACTGGGGAATGTCTTGTATGATATGAAGGTAAAATATGGCTAAGTATAGGTATTCTCAAGCATTGGAGGACTTAGGCCCAAGATCCAAAAGTCTTGGACCAAACAAGAAAACTGCACAAAAATTACACTAAGGTGCACCTTTGGTGCGTCATACCTTGGGCGCGAAACCTCATTGGGAATCGATTTTTAGGAAATTGAAATTGTGACTTGTTTCCTCTAAAATTGGAGTTAGTATCCCACTCAATTTTGCCCCTTGATCAAGATTATAAAGTCGGATTTTAAATGTTACCCATGAATTTTGAGATATATGGAAATTACGATTCCAGGCACTTCCGAGGCACATTTTCGAGCACTTTTTGGGGTTATTTCAATATCTCTCCCTTGGGAACATTTATCCCCGAATGTTAAATAAATGTACATAAGAAGAGTAATCATGAAGAAATCAGCTCTAACAAGAATGCAACAATTAAACACCATTTTTAAAATCTCAATGTAAGTGTTGAAATCACCATGAACTTTGTCAGTTAGAACATGAATGCATGCAAATAACATAGGAGCTAAAACATAAGACTTAAAATCACATAGGTAACTTAGAGTTAGTACCTTAGCCTTGAGTAGAATGGAAAAGATAGGGGTATATCTTTTGCATGTCCACTTCGGCCTCCCATATAACACTATCGACTTGTTAATACCTCCAAAGGATCTTAACGAAAGCAACATCCTTGTTCCTCAACCTCTTCACTTGTCTATCCAAGATCTCTACTAGAACTTCATAAGTCAAGTTGTCTTCAAAAACACCCACAACATCCAATGGGACAATAGCATTCAAATTACCCACACACTTCCTCAACATGGATACAGGAAAGACCGGATGAACCAAGTCCATTTCACTAGGCAACTCCAACTCATAGGCCACGTTACCGATCATCCTCAATACCCTATAGGGACACACAAACCTTGGACTTAATTTACCTTTCTTCGTAAAATGAACCATACCCTTCATGGGTGACACCTTATAAAAGACCCAATCATAAACTGTTAATTCAAGCCCTTTTTACCAAAACAAACTACAGCCTTCATGAATGAAACCTTCAAATATACTACCAACTTTAAATTCAACCTCCCTTCTCCTCACGTTGGCATAGGACTTTTGATGACTTTGGGTTGTTTTCAACCTTTCTCTAATCAATCTTACCTTCTCCATAGTTTCCATAACCAAATTCAGACCCTACAAGGCCATTTATCCCATTTTAAACCACCCAACTGATCATCTCCAACGTCTACCATAGAGGGCCTCAAAAGGAGCCATACTAATGCTAGAATGATAGCTATTATTATAAGCAAACTCAATCAATGAAAGATGATCATCACAACTACCCTTAAACTCCAAAGCATATGCTCTAAGCATATCCTCAAGAGTTTGGATAGTTATTTCAGCTTGGCCATCCGTTTGAGGGTGAAAGGCTATACTAAGCTTTACCTTGGTTCTAAGATCTCTTTGGAAGGACCTCCAAAAGTGTAAAGTGAATTGGGTACATGATAGGCAAGGGCACCCCATGCAACCTCACCAACTCATGAATGTACAATTTAGCAGTCTTCAGCCACATGAGTAGTCTTAGTCGGTATGAAATGAGCCGACTTTGTTATTCTGTCAATCACAACACAAATAGAATCAAAATCCTTTCTAGTCTTAGGCAACCCAAGAACCCAATCCATGTTAATTTCTTCCCACTTCTAAGTGGGAATCTCTATGTTCTGGGTTAGACCACCCGACCTTTGATGTTTGGCTTTGACTTATTGGCAACTATGACAGCCTAATACAAATTTGGCAATGTCTTTGTTCATACCTCTCCACCAAAACACATCCCTCAAATCTCTATACATCTCGATAGAATAGGAAGAATTATGAGCCTCATTAAGAATCATCTCTCTCAAGTCATCAAAACAAGGCACACACAATCTACCTTGGTACCTAAGGGCACCATCTCCACCTTAGGAGAAAACCTCTACCTTGCCTACTCTCGCCAAGGCCTTTAATTCTAACAAGGAGGGATCAAGATCTTGCTTTTATTTCACCTCATCAACCAAGGAAGCTTTTGAACCATCAATGACCACCATACCACCATTATCAACCTCTTAAAACCTAACCCCCAACCTAGCCAACCGATGGACCTCCCTAGCCACCTCTTTTCCACCACCACAAATATGAACTAAGCTACCCATAGACACCCTAGTCAAAGCATCTGCCACCATATTAGCCTTACCAGGATGATAATGCACACTCATATTATAATCTTTAAGAAGTTCTAACCACCTTCTTTGCCTCAAGTCAAGATCTTTTTGTGTGAACACATATTGGAGACTCTTATGATCAGCAAACACATCAACATACACTCTATACAAACAATGATGCCAAATTTTAAAAGCAAAAACCACGTGGCCAATTCAAGATCATGTGTAGGATAATTCTTTTCAAACATTTTGAGTTGCTTAGAAACATAGGCCATCACCTTATCATTTTGCATCAACACATAACCCAAACAAATCCGGGAGCCATCACAATACACAACAAACCCTTCTGTTAGAGACAAGATAGGAGCAGAGACAAGCTCATCATTCAAGGTTTGGAAACTTCTTTCACAGTCATCGATCCACACAAATGGGAGAAGTAATGGAAAAGAACCCATTCACAAACCTCCGATAGTAACCCATTAAACCCAAGAAACTCTTAATGTCAGAATCCACCTTAATACCAACCCTTGGCACCATATGACCTAGAAAAGCAACCTCTTTCAACCAAAATTCACACTTCTCATATTTAGCATACAACTACTCTTCCCTCAAACTTTGCAACACTACCCTCAAATGACCTACATGCTCCTCTTCACTATGAGTGTAAATCAAGATATCATCAATGAAAACTAGCTGAAGGACAAGGATGATCAATTGGCGCTCCGGTTTCTACATGGTAATATCATGTAGGCATAGAGTATGTTTTAGTATGTTTGAATGTACTAAGTATGTAGGATGCAATGCAACAATAGATGAACAACATAGTCAACATGCATAATTAAGCAATAGGTGATCATATAAAAATATTGCATATATGAATGATATTTGAAATAAACAAGCTTATATATGGAACATATTATATGTATAGAAATAGACCATCATCATAGATCAAGCAACTTAGTACTTGAAATCTAAGGTAGATGACCCCTTAAAAGTGATTGAAGTACCAACCCCTCAATTGGTTGATGACTTACCACCCCAATCCAAGGCGATTGAGGTACCAACCACTCAATTGGTTGATGGCTTACCAACCCCATCTAAAATGATTGAGGTCCCAACCCCTCAATTGGTTGATGGTTGACCACCTCCATCTGAGATGATTGAGGTACCAATCCCTCAATTGGTTGATGGTTGACCACCCCCACTCAAGATGATTGAGGTACCAACCACTCAATCAGTTAATGGCTTACCAACCCCATCTAGGTGATTGAGGCATCATCCTCAATTAGCTATGGTCAACTCACAATACAATAGATACTTCTCATGGAATCAACACATACATATCATCCTTTCATCATCATAAGTTCACTTAACTCATATGCTAAGCATAGGGCCTTCAACAATTCATTTACATTAACTGGACATTTCATCAAACACTTGGCATATGTACAATGGTAGTGTAAAACCATGCAAGTCAAGAGTGAAATCATGCAAGTAAATTCAATGCTCAACCACCCACAAAGACTTAGTAATACCCTCATGCAATATACATCAAAATCCTTCATCAAATCTCAAGATAGAT
The DNA here is from genome assembly GCA_000787875.1 of Solanum virginianum. Lineage (NCBI taxonomy): Eukaryota > Viridiplantae > Streptophyta > Magnoliopsida > Solanales > Solanaceae > Solanum > Solanum virginianum. The sequence goes on along the minus strand of DF364676.1, from coordinate 10,319 downwards.
GAAAGAGTCATTTCTCAAAATATGCTTAAGTAGTCACACTTTTACAAAATCCCAACATAGATCATAGTAAAATTCATAATAGAAGACCCATAAGTAAAGTCAACTTAAAAACATGTACTTTAGGTAAAAAGAAAGCTTGGGCACCATGGGTGAAAGGACCCAATGGTTGAAACCCCCATACCTTGACTTTGGAGAATTCTTGATGAAGATTGGAAATGAATACTTGAAGCTTGAGTGAAATCCTTAAGATCCAGATGAGTTTTGGGACTTGAATTTTGGCCTGAAATATTTGTCTAAGTGTTTGAGTTAGTATTGGAGAATGTCTTTTATGATATGAAGGTAAAAATATGGCTAAGTATAGGTATTTTTACACATTGGAGGACTTACGCGCAAGATCCAAAAGTCTTGGACCGAACAAGAAAACTGCACAAAAATTACATTGAGGCGCGCCCTTGGCGTGTTGCGGCTTCGGCGCGAAAACCTCACTTGAAATCGATTTTTGGGAAATTGAAATTATGGTTTGTTTGCTCTAAAATCGAGGTTGGACCCATTTCCTACTCAATTTTCCCCCTGATCAAGAATATGAAGTTGAATTTTCGACATCACGCACGACTTTTGATATATATGAAATTTATGATTCTAGGCACTTTTGAGGCACATTTTCGAGTATTTTTTGGGGTCGTTTCACCACACCCCATCGAAAAAGATGTGCATTGTCCCCAATGCACAAAATCAAGCAAAAACAAATATAAAGGGTCAAAAATATACTTTGGCACCTAAGAACCAGTCTCGAGAAGAGTCTGTACATTCCCCTCCTACGGGGTAGTCGGCTTAGAGGGAGAACTCTATCTAAAGGGGCCAGTACCCCTTAACTGATCCTTCTCTCAAGATCGTAGAGTCTCCACCTCATGCCTCAACTCCCTCAAGGCACATTTAAGATCTTTATCCTCTGCCTTCACACTTACACATTTGTCTATCGGATCCTCATCTATGCAAGGCCTCTTTCCAAGGGAAGAATCGGTAGGCTTGTCAGTAGTAAACAAATTAAGCATCGACATCGAAGAGGTCTCCTCTGGCAATGTAACTGGTGCTGTAAATGAAACTTTCAAATCAGCCCTAAGTATCTGGATCTCTATCTGCAAGGCTAACAAATCTGAAGGTCGGGCCTCGGCCAATCTTTTTTGAACCCTCTACTCGAAGGGGTCGATGCGGGCATCCACCGCAGTAATTTGGTCTTGAATAGCAGAAATAATGAATTCTCAACATTGATCCTCCGATTTTGAAATAGCCTGTCAAATTAACTCATAAGTGTTTTCTCAATATCTTGTCTCCTAAGTCGTACTGAATAATGACGACCTCCCTTGTAAATACCCTAAAAGTACTATTTATAGTAATTACAATTATATCCCAAAAAATAGAAAAATTGGTCGGCAGACACCACGAAAAGTCTCTACAACTCGTAATCAGGGGCTCATAATCAATTTCTGGATCTTGGACTGCTCTACTACGACTTCACTTTACGAGTGATAGACTGATGGATGACTCGTATTGCTCTCTCATATACTTCAACTGCATCACATTGTCCTTCACTAAAAAGCTTCACTAATCCCACCTCTATGACTCTTAGAATTCTCTACGACTCGTAAAGGGTCTCATAAATCAGCAAAAACCAAAAAACTTCTGCCATTTTCCCTAAGTCATAGCCGACCAACATTCCTGTAAAACTAAACACAAAAACACATAAAATCATAAAGGTCGCATTGAGAACAAACAAAATACTAAGTTTTAAGCATCAAAAGTATTGTATTTTGACAACACATCAACACCCTCAACGTAAAATTGTTAGTTATCCTAAAGTGACGACTCAATCTATATAGACAAATAGTAACACATAAAACTCAACTCAATGGCATAAATCATGTACATGTCAAACTCAAATACCAACACCAGCTTTTCAAAGCAAGATCAGATAGCTATTTGGCAAACCAATACAAATTTGTCCATGTGACAACACAACTATGATAAGCAAGTAAATAAAAATTGTCACAACCCAAGCCCAAGGCCTAGATGTGAACAGCGAATGGGGAACCTGAAGGGACCCCAAACAAGCCTCTAAGCATATCATCATATATCCTTGGTTGCGAAACAAGTAAAATAACAACAAGAGATAGTAAATAGGGATAATCGAGGCTAAGAAACACCTTTCATATCATGATCAACAAGAGTCAAAAGAGAATCAAAGCTCATGCCATAGATACATAACATGTCTAACAACACCTCTACTACAAAGATTAGAGCGGGGACCAAGACAAGCAATTGGGCTCACCCTCATTGTCAAATTATACAATAAAGAGAAAGAAAGTCTTTAATACATAGTATAAAAAAATAGACGTTGTCCTCGGAATGGAGGACTAATCAACTATGTTGAATTGATACCACTAGCCATATGGGGGAGGAGGATGACCAAACTACGCTTTGGTTCCTACATGGTAACATCACGTAGGCATAGAGTATGCCTTACTACATTTGAATATACTAAGTATGTAGGATGCAATGCAACAAAAGATGAGCAACATGGGCCAATTGTATAATCTTAAGCAATGAATAACATACTAACAATATGACATGTATGATTGATGCTTCAAGTAAAACATGCTTATAAAGAACATATTACGTAAGTCAGAAGAGACCATCATCAAAGACCAAGAAACTAGTACTCAGAATCCAAGGCTTAGCACCCCCTTGGTAGTGGTCAAGGTATCAACAGGTCGACATGGTTAATGGACATAACACCCTCCATCAAAGCGATCAAGGTATCAAACCCTCAACAAGGTTAATGGACATCACACCCTCCATTGTAGTGGTTAAGGCATCAACCCCTTGACAAGGTTAATAGACATCACACCCTCAATCATAGCGGTCAAGGTATCAACCCCTCGACAGGATTAATGGGCATCACACCCTCCATGATAGCGATCAAGGTATTAACTCCTCAACAAGGTTAATGGACACAACAATGTCCATCAAAGTGGTCAAGGTATAAACCCCTCAACAAGGTTAATGGACATTACACCCTCCATCATAATGGTCAAGGTATCAACCTTTCAACAAGGTTAATGGATATCACACCCTCCATCAATGCGGTCAAGGTATCAACCCCTCAACAAGGTTATGGTCAACATATAACACTATAGAAGCTTATCATGAAATTAACACTTATACAACATACTTTCACCCTCATAGAGTAATACATCTTATATGCCAGACATTAGGCTTTCAACAAATCAAGAATCATAATCTGGACATTTTATCAAACACTTAGCGGGTGTGTGATGCTAGTATAAAACCATGCAATCCAAGATTGGAATCCTGGTAAAACAATTAGTGTAAAACCATCAGTAGATACTTGGTAACACCCTCAAGCAATTTACACCAAAACCCTTCATCAAATCTCATAATAAATCTTAGATTTATAGCTCAAAACATGCTAAAGCAATCATAATTTCATAAACCCCAACTTAGTGCGCAGTGAATTTCATAGTGAGTGAGTCCCATGAGTAAATAAACTTTAGATCATGCAATTTTAAATAAAAGGAAGCTTGGGCATCATGGGTGAAAGGAAGCCATAAAATAAACCCATATACCTTAGGTTTGGAGGATTCCTTGAAGAAGATTTGAAATGGAAACTTGACGCTTGGATGAAAACATTAAATCCGGATGAGTTTTGGGACTTGAATCTAGGAGTGAAATATTTGTCTAAGTGTTTGAGTGAGTATTGGGGAATGTCTTATATGATATGAGGGTGAAATATGGTTAAATATAGGTATTTTTACATATGAAAGGACTTAGGACCAAGACTAAAAAGTCTTGGACAAAACTTGATAGACTGGACAGAAAATATACACAGGCGCATTGCGCCTGCATCGCGAAAACCTCACTGAAATTTGACACTGAGAAAATTGAAATTATGAATCCTTTGCTCTAAAATTGGGGTTAGACCCTTTTCCTACTCAATTTTTCTCCCTGAACAAGAATATGAAGTTGGATTTTTGATATCATGTATGGATTTTGAGATATACGTAAATTACAAATCTGGGCACATCCGAGGCACATTTTTGGTACTTTTTAGGGTGATTTTAATATCTCCCCCTTGGGAATATTCATCCCTGAATGTCAAAGAAACGTACATAAGAAGAGTAATCACAAAGAAATCAGCCCCAACAAGAATGCAACAATACATTTAAAACATCATTTTCAAAATCTAAACATAAGTATTAAAAAGCCTCATGAACTTGTCAACATAAACATGAATGCATGCAAAGACATAGGGGTTGAAACATAAGACTTGAGATCACAAAAAGGGCTTTGACATTTCACCATAAGCTTGAATAGAATGAAATAGGTACGATATCACTTTACTATGCCCGCTACAGCTCCCTGAGGAACACTTCCGACTTGATGATTCTTCCAGATGGCCTTGATGAACACTACACCCTTATCAATCAACTTATTCAACCCTTCCACCTAATGTCTCCACCGGGACCTCTTCCTAAGTCATCTTATCCTCCATAACACCTACAACCTCAAAGAGTTCAATAGCACTAGAGTCACCAACACAACCGCTCAACCTAGAAGCATTAAGAACCGAACAAACCATAACCATATCCCTAGGTAATTTCAAATCTATAAGTAGCCTTACATATCTTCTTTTATACTCTATAAGGACTCAAAACTCTTAACTCATTGTCAACCTTAATCACACATAGTCCACTTGGTACCATGAACCACCATCTACCCCTTAGGAGATAACCACCACTCTACCATCTTTGACCCGAAAATAAGACTCTAATCGATGCAATGTATTAGACTCTTAACTCATTGTCAACCTTAATCACACATAGTCCACTTGGTACCATGAACCACCATCTACCCCTTAGGAGATAACCACCACTCTACCATCTTTGACCCGAAACCTCCAACTCTAATAAGAAGAAATCAAGGCCTTGCTTAATCTTGACCCCCTTCAACCAAAGAAGATTTGGGACCATTAAGAATACTACACCACCATGCTTAACTTCCTTCAACCTAACCCCCAATCTAGCCAACCGATGGACCTCTCCAGTCACCTCTTTGCCACAATCTTCAACACATGCTAGGATACCTAGAGCATTAACCACAACATTAGCCTTATTGGGGAAAAAATAATGCACAATTCTAACCACCTCTTGTTATCTTCCATTCACACCTATCATATTTAGCAAACAACCCCTCATCATCCAAGACTTGCAACACTAGCCCTAAATGATTCACAAGCTCTAAATAAATCAATGCGCCACTACTATAGGCCACCACAAACATTTCAAGGTAGGGTTTTAAGACCCTATTCATGAAACCCATAAACATAGCCAGTGCATAAGTCAACCAAACAACTCAAACCATACTCAAAATGCATTCCTAGTCCGAAAAGACACTTAGGGATACCACCTACCTCATCCTCACTTTGGGACAAAACCCGCACCAAAGATCACGCTTAGAGAAGTGACTAACCCATTATAGTTGACCATTCTTAACCATCATATTATAACCTTATGGGTTGTACACTCATTGGAAGCATGATATATAAGTAGCCACACCACACCAAGACCTCCATCCCATCAAGCTAAGTTCAAACATAATCACAAGATAAGACTCTATGCAATATGAACATGAGAAACCCCTAGACTTGTCCAACAACAATAGATTCACGTAACCATTTGACACACACATGAATCTTACTAGCAATAAAAGGAACCATGAAAGTAATAGAAACCCCCAGAACCATCAAAGCATGCACAACAACATCAAAAAAAGCCTTTAACATACAAGTTGCATCATCAGGCACCTCATTCCCCCTAGCCTTATTTGAATAACATAAAATTTGTTATGTCTTGGAGCAGCCCCTTGATCAACATCACCACCTTTACCCTTGTTGAGCTTATGAGGGCAATTTATTATATAGTGACCCTCCTCTCCACAACCATAACAAGCAATGATTTTCTTCAAGCATGGGCCATCATAGCATCTACCTCATTTTGGGCACCTAGCATAAGGTACCACACTAGCATGACCATTGGGCCTTTGGAACTTTCCTTCACCAAGGGCCCTCTTGGCCTCCTTACCTCTTCCTCAAATTTTTCTCCTTCATTTGTTTGGCATAGGTCCTCAAACAGACCAAATCCATGTCACTAATCAACATAGTTGACCGGCACTCCTTGCTAACCAAGTCAGATACTCCCATTATGAATTTACTTATTATAAACCTCGGCTCGACCACCAATTGGGGAGCATATTTTGAAAGTTTGTTGAACTTTAGGGCATACTCCTTCACACTCATTGAACCTTGTTTCCAATTCATGAATTCACCATCTTAGCCTCTTGAAGCTCAAGCGAGAAGAATTGATTAAGAAAAGCCGCCTTGAACTCCTCCCATAGAACCACATTGTCAACCCCTTCTCTTCCCTCCATTGATTAAACCATATTTGTGCTACCCCTTTGAGTTGATAAGCCATAAACTCCACCTTTTCCTCTGATCTAACTCCCATGATAGCCAATACCATGCAGACCTCATCAATGAACTCTTAAGGATCCTCATCTACCTTAGACCCATAGAATTCCAATAGATTCATCCTCATAAAGTCCCTCACTCGAGATGCCAGAGTAGGAGCATGAGGGGCTTGGGCCCTTTAGTTTTCTATATTAGCCACAACTTGTGCAAGCAATGTAGAGCATCCTAGAGTTCTCCATGAGCCGGTTGCTCCTTGAGTGTCGGGGCTCTCCTTCATCTTGTGTTAGACATGATCTAGCATAGCAAAGAACAATCATTAGGGGGGTAAACCTTACCTTAACTCTATAGCATGACTTAGAATATGAAGAAGGGAAACATTTTCTAAAACATCTCATAGCCCCTTACTCATTATTGTGGTGCACAACACAACCATGAATAAGACTCTAATCGATGCAATGTATTAGATGTCGAGTATCTAACAACCTAGTTCTCTGATTCCATCTTTATCATGACCTAAGTCTTGGGCCTAGACATGATCGATGAATAGGGAACCCAGAGGGACCCCAAAAAAGCCTCTAAGCATATCATTACACTTCATTGATTGCGAAAGAAAGTAAAATAACAAGAGATAGTAAATAGGGATAACCAGGGCTAAGGGACACCATTCATAAAATGATCAACAAGAGTCAAGAGAGAATCAAAGCTCATAGCATAGATACATAATATTTCTAACAACACCTTTACAGCATAGATAACAGCGGGGGCCAAGACAAACAACTGGGCTCACCCTCATAGTCAAAGTATACAATAAAGAGAGAGAGAGTCTTTAATACATAGTATAAAAAAATAGACGTTGTCCTCGGAATGGAGGACTAACCAACTAGCTTGAATAGATACCACTAGCCACGTGGGGGAGGAGGATGACCAAACTGTGCTCTGGTTCCTACATGCTAACTTAATGTAGGCATATAGTATGCGTTAGTACATTTGAATATACTAGGTATGTAGGATGCAATGCAATAATAGATAGGCAACATGGGCAATTGCATAATATTAAGAAATGAATAGCATACTAACAATATGACATGTATGAATGATGCTTTGAAGTAAACATACTTATATAGAACATATTACGTAAGTAAGAAGAGACCATTATCATAGACCAAGAAACTAGTACTCAGAATCCAAGACTTAGCACCCCCTTGGTAGTGGTCGAGGTATAAACCCCTCAACATGGTTAATGGTCATCATACCCTCTATCAAAGCAGTCAAGGTATCAACCTCTCAAATAGGTTAATGGACATCACACCATCTATCATAGTGGTAAAGAGAGGTTTATAGATATCACACCCTTATTCATAGTGGTCAAGGTATCAACCCCTTAACAAGGTTAATCAACATCACACCCTCCATCATAGTGGCCAAGGTATCAACCCCTCAACAACTTTAATGGATACCACACCCTCCATCAAAGTGGTCAAGGTATCAACCCCTCAATAAGATTAATGGACCCCTTCATCATAGTGGTCAAGGTATCAATCTTTCAACAAGGTTAATGGACATCATACCCTCCATCATAGTGGTCAAGGTATCAATCCCATAACAAGGTTATTGGACATCACACCCTCCATTAAAGCGTTCAAGGTATCAACCCCTCAACAAGGTTATGGTCAACATACAACACTACAGAAGCTTATCATGAAATTAACAATTATATAACATTCTTTCATCCTCATAGAATCATATACCTAATACGCTAAGCATTAGGCCTTCAACAAATCAAGAATCATATTCCAAATATTTTATCAAACACTTGGCGGATGTGTAATGCTAGTATTAAATCATGTAATATAAGATTGGAATCGGGCTAGAAAATTTAGTGTAAAACCATCGTAGATACTTGATAACACCCTCAAGCAATCTACATCAAAACCCTTCATCTAATAATAGGTCTCAGATTCATAGTTTAAAACATGATAAAACAATTATAATTTCATAAACCCCAACTTAGTGCGTAGTGAATTTCACAATGAGTAAGACCCATGAGTAAATCAACTTTAAATCATGCAATTTTAGGTTAAAGGAAGATTGGGCGTCCTGGGTAAAAGGAACCCATGAAAGAAACCCACATACCTTGGCTTTGGAGGATTCCTTTAAGAAGATTTGAAATGAACACTTGAAGCTTGGATGAAAACCTTAGATTCGGATGAGTTTTGGGACTTGAGTTTAGGAGTGAATTATTTGTCTAAGTGTTTGAGTGAGTATTGGGGAATGTCTTGTATGATATGAAAGTTAAATATGGCTAATTATAGGTATTTTTACACATGGGAGGACTTAGGCCCAATTCTCAAAAGTCTTGGACTGAACTCGAAAAACTTGATAGAAAATTTACATAGGCGTATCGCGCCTACATTGCGGATACCTCAATAGAATTTGACACTTTGAAAATTAAAATTTTGACTAGTTTGCTCTAAAATTGAGGTTAGACCTTTTTCCCACTCAATTTTTCCCCCTGAACAAGAATATGAAGTCAGATATTTGGTATCACATGGATTTTGAGATATACGTAAATTACGAATCTAGGTACATTCGAGGCACATTTTCGAGCACTCTTTAGGGTCATTTGATAGATAGGTCACAATCACTGAATAAGTCAAATGCTTATAATACAGTGCAAATACCCTCACAGAAAGAAGTCTCATTTTTTACACTAAAAATGATTTCAAATTTAGCTTTGGGACTGTGCAAACACACCCACTCTCACAAAATATATTCATGCACAATGACTAATACTGCTCTATGGCTATCAAACAACTGGAACAACAGTTTGGTCAAGTGTTGACTCAACTTAATCAGCTTTGGAGGGGTACTCACGACCCAAGCCTAGGGCCTAGACATGACATGGCGAATGGGAACCCAAAGGGACCCCAAACAAGCCTCTTAGCATATCAATCACACATCCTTGGTTGCGAAAACAAAATAGCAACAACAAGAGATATAATAAATGGGGAAGCGGGACTAAGGGAAGACTTTGATAATAATAAAAGCATAAAGGAATCAAGCTCATAGCATAAGTACATTATGCTATCCAATAACACCTCTAACATGGAATTGCGCGAGGGCTAAGACACTTTTCGAGCTTACCCTTACAGTAACAAGTGTTCAACATAAAAAATTATCAAATAGCAAGAGTAACATATATAGCATCCTCAGACTTGAGGACTCACCAAAGCTTATCTCAAAAGCACCGAACTAGGACGTAGAGGATCATCAAAATGTGCTCTGGTCCCTACATGGTAATATTATGTAGGCATAGAATATACATTAGTATGTTTGAATGTGTTAAGCATGTAGGATACAATGCAACAAGACATAAGCTAATATAGTTAAAATGCATAATCATAATGTCACATCCCAACCTATGGGCCGTGACTGGCACCCGTTTGGGCACCCAAAACACATAGTCGAATTAGATTTTAGAATAAGTTACTATTCACTTTACGAAATTTTGACAGAGTTTCCTCTATATTATTGACTAGCCACCTGAAAGAGAAAATAACAGCGAACCAACAGAAAAGTTATAAATACAGACAGATACATATGCGGGCCGACAAAGTCACAGCTGCGGTCCTGCTGCCTAATAATCAAAACATATATATACAGAATGTCCAGACAGGTGGCAAAGTCTTACGCATACAATATATATATATACAGGATGTACAGAATTTTTGATAGGACCCATATACACAGACTGTCCACAGACCTCTAATACAGA
>DF364677.1:10022-26180 GCA_000787875.1 Solanum virginianum | reverse complement strand
ATCTTAATATCGTTTACCGGTTCCCGGGCTGATTAATTGTCGTGCGCATTTTGATACACTCCGGAGTTATGTTGGATTTAGGCCGCGAGTATGGGGATGGCGGTACATAGTGCCCGACTCACTTGTCTGTTATGTGGTGTTGGGTGCTATGTTACGCTGGGTGAGTATGGGGATAGCGGTACGTAGCGCCCGACTCACTTATGCTATTTCTGTGTTGTGACGTATGATATGTGAGTACAGGGATATGACGATACGTAACACCTGGCTCACTATCGCGGGAGTACAGGGATATGGCGATATGTAACACCTGGCTCACTTACGCATTATGTTGTGGTTGGGTGAGTGCAGGGACGGCGATACATAGCACCTGGCTCACTTATCCTATTTCTGGTTATGGTATGTGTTAGGATCCGCATGTCCTTAATTGGCTCAATTAGAAAAAGTTTGGGGACCAATGTGTAATTTCATGAAGTTAGGGTCTTGAAGAAAGCTATGGTTGTCCCACTTGATTTATGTTAATTTTTGGTTGGGCCAAGTGGGGTGTAGGACCAAACTTGGTATGTCTTGAATTAAATATATATATATATATATATATATGTATGCTTATAAGATTTTCTACACAATTCCAAAACTTTTCCCACACTTTAAAAAAAAAATGAACAAGAACAAGAACACACCTTCAGGTGCTTTCGGGTTAGGCTCACAAAAAAATCAAAATTCACTTTCTTCAATTCTAAAATTATTTTAACGTTACAAACCTTACATATTGAATCCACTAAGTAGCGTAGAAGGGTTATTTGAGCAAGAAAATGCTTCCTTCCTTGACTTTGACAATTGTAGCTTAATTAAAGGGTTGAAGTGATAAGGGAAGAATTTATGTTATTTATGTGTTATTAAGGTTTTATGTAGGTTGTAGTATGCTAAATTGAAAGAAAATCTTGAAAGATAGCATGGTAGAAGTGAGTTGTAAATGTTAGAGTTGGGGGCCGAAATTGAGAGATGTATGTATATAGTGTTATAATGTATTGGAACCATGAATTTATGTTTAATTAGCATGAATATGATCCTTGTAGGGTAAAGGAAGTATTGGAATTATCTATATGTATATAATTGAGGGGTTGGCCAAAATTCTTGGACCAAGGTTACATGATAGTACATGGCACTTTTATTGTTGTTATAACGTTGTTTAAGTTGGTTGTTGTTATTGTTGTTGTGGGACTGTTATTGTCGTTGTTGTTGTCGATTGAGCTAAGTTGATTCTCGGGCCAGCCTATGTTTTAGGGGACGTGCTACCGAAATTTTTGTAAAATTGGGGGCAACTTGGAATTTAAGGCCCAGAAAGGCCTTTAGCTACTCGTTTGACGTTATTGTGACTTGTAGACATTGGACATTCAGAAGTACAAGTTGGATCGACTTTGCGTTAGGATTAGTTTGGAGAAGGTAATGAGGTATGTAAAGCATTCTGTTCTTTGGCATGACTTAGTTAAATGTAGATAATGATATGAATCTCGAAAGATTTCCTTTCCTCGCAATTTGGGCTTAAGTATGACTTACGTTCGCCCCATGGCTTTTTTTTATGGAAAGTAGTCATATTTTTGACTCTTGGGTCTTTGAAGTTCATAAGTTGTAAGAAATATGTAAAATTTGACAAGTTTGAAAGACTATATTTTCTAATAGTTTGACAAGCGCAAACGCCCGCAACATTTGATAAAAAGCCCGAATTGCATTGAAAACCATTTTGAAACGTTTCATAGTGGTTTGTATGATCTAGGTTAAGTATGTTCCTTCTAAGTCAGGCTAGTTTGGGTTTCTATCGGCCGTGGGACCCGTGACACCCTTTATGAAATCTTGATAATTTTGAAAGAATTTAGAATAAATTTTACTTTGACTTCAAATATGAATATTTTACTGATCTTTTGGATTTACGATAATGATTTCTGATGCATATGATTTCTTACGACTCTGCTCGTGCCTTTATGATATCATTCACTATTTCTCGGGCCAGTTATTATCGTGCGAATGCTAATATACTCCGGTGTTATGTCGTGTTTATGAATCAGGTGATATGTCATGTTTATGATTCACCGAGCTCCTCGGTTGAGGGCAAGATGTCGCCTTTGTTTGGTGTTATGTCGTGTTATGGCAATATGTGATGGGGATTCAGAGATTTTGAAACTTTCTAGTGCTATGTCGTGTTAGGGCACCATCGACAGGCAGGCGTCCCTATTCCCTCTGTCCTATGCATGATTTGTATTTTGGAAAATAAATGTTTTGTGATTTTGGATATACACTCTATGTTTTGAAAAGTAAGTACTATGATTTCGATTATGTTTTGGATTACTATGATTATGCTTCAGTTATTACTCTGATTCTATATTCTGTTTTACATATTCGGTATATATTTCGTACTGACCCCCCTTTGCTTCGGGGGTTGTGTTTCATGCCTGCAAGTACTGAAGAACAGTTTGGTGACCCCCCAGCTTAGGATCTCCATTTATTGTTGAAGTGCTCCCTTTATTCCGGAGCCTGTTTTGGTATATACGTTTCCTGTTATTTTGCATATATGTTTTCTCGAGGGTACGGCGGGCCCCTATCCCGTCCTATGATTTTGTCTTTCTGTTAGAGGTCTGTGGATACATACATGTGTGGGTTGTGCCTAGTTTGTCTGATTAGCCCTGTATAATATGTTTCATATGTTTGATAGGCGGTTTTACCCGCCGGGTTGAAGTGATAAGGGAAGAATTTATGTTATTTATGTGTTATTAAGGTTTTATGTAGGTTGTATTTTTCCCCGCCACATCGGTCGTGTTGGGCCATATTTGTATATGTATGATTATTTTGTTGGGTCTGTATGGTTTCTGTTGGTATATTCTGATGTGCAGGTCAGTCGGGACAATCTGTAAGATAAAATAAACGTTGCTAAATTTTCCTTAAAAATGATATATATGTTTATTCATATTTGAGAGTTAGTTTGATATTTGTGCCGGTATAAGCCGTCTGATTGGAATCTGTCTTTGAGATTGCATCTGGGTGCCCAAGTCGGGCACTAGCCACGGCCCACAAGGTTGGGTCATGATAGAAGTGGTATCAGAGCAGTTCGACCTCGGAGTATCCACAGACCGTATCTAGTAGAGTCTTGTTTATCAGTGTGTCGGGCCTGACATCTATAAACAGGAGGCTACAAGATATTTAGGATGTTATTGTATCTTTCAGATCTTAGATCGCGTGGTAGAGCATTGTTAGTAGGATGATCCCTATCCGACAGAATGTTTTGGGTTTCAGTGATGCCTCCGAGAAAGACCGCGGCTACCCGTAGGAGCAAGTTTTGCAGTAAGTGAGAATAATAATCCTAATATGGTCTTTCATGCTAGAGGAGGATTTGCAACATTTAAGAAAAATTACAATATGGTGTGTGAGTTCCGCAAGATGAAAGGACACACCAAAGAGGTACGCTACAATGTTGGTAGGATATCCCACTGATTACAATAGGATGACTGAAGAGTTTGGGCCAAGGCTGAAGTATAGTGTTGGGTTTAAGGATAAACAGGCTGAAACTGTGGCTGACTAAGGATCCTATCAAAAGTTTATAGATAAACTCTTATATCTAACCATGACCAGATTTGACCTTTCTTTTTGTGTCCAGAATCTGAACCAATACCTACAAGCCGTAAACAATTCCATATGGAAGCTGCATTTAGATAGTCAGGTGTTTGAATAAACAGCCTAGTCAAGAAGTGTCGTCATCCAATAAATGTAGCTGTGAGATATCAATTTATATTGACGTAGGCTAGGCTGCATGCCCTAGTATTTACATAGTAGAATTTGGAGATTTTTCATCATCTGGAAATCAAAGGAGTGCTCACTAATTTCTCCTCACCTTCTTAGTTTTGTAGTTTTGGGTAAGTTTTCATCTCAATCATTGTCGTATCTCAATTTTGTCCATATAGCAATCCTTGAAATCTAATATACTCTAAACAGAGCAAGAGCCTGTGTATTTTTCTTTCCAACAAGAAAAACTTTCGGTAATGAGTATCTGAGTGATTTTTCTATTTGCATTTATGTTTCTACTCTTATCACTAATAGAAAACACCAAATATAAAATGGACAGGCCATTTTTTGCTAATATGAAGATTGTTTCAAAGATAGATGAACGTGCTTATATGTAGTGTTTATGAGGGTGATAGATTAGGTTTATTGCCTTTGAGACAAACTATGTTCTCTGTGTTTTTCCTAAATTGTTGGTCTTAGCATTCTTTAGACTCTCTCTCAATTTTTGCAAGCTGTTCTTTTATTTTTCTTCTTGTCTCTAAATCTATTCCCATCCATCAGCGAATTCTATCATTTTCTTAACGAATTTCTTTCATGAAGGTTTCCTACGACTCCTGTTGTACTCTAGTTGGAGTAAGCCACTGTCTGCGAGTCCCAAAACACCGATCACATTGTCAACTCCAAGCCCAAATTTCCTCATCATGGAACCATAAGCACCACTATGTATGTGACCACCAGTTCCCAAGCTGGTACAGAGCCCAACAAGAGATCACTTTTCTCAAAAATCCTATAATAGATTTCTTGCAAATTCATTGGCAGAACTTTTTAGGGGTTGTATAAGAGCAATATAGTGAAAATATAATAGAGTTTGAAGATGCCATAACTGACAATCTATTTGCTTTTAAATTGATGAAGAATGTGTAATGGGCTGATGGTGCTAATATATTAATTAAACTAAGATTCGACCCTGACCATGTGTAACATAATGTATATGTCAGTATTTAAATGTGCAATTACTACTATTTGGGAAAAGATAAGTAATAGATGATCCCTCAATAAAATAGTGTGGAGACATTTGAAACTTTGAGTGTGGACTTGTGACAAAAAAAATTGGAGTTTTAAGAGACACAGAAAAAGGAAAAAAAAATTAATTGTAGTGAAGCCTTCTTAACTAAGAACCTTAATTTTACTCTTTTTACCGTAAATTGAATACTTTCCCTTGATTGTCTCCTCCGAGATTCACCTAATAATTTGATTCTTGTTTTCTACTTTTAATGAGAATTGCGGTTAGGTTATTGTTCATATCCTGTGATTCGTTTTTTGAATTAATACGATAATAGATAAAATAATAGTGTATTCAACTTTTGAAAGGTGCTCACACACAACACACTAATGACAATAGGATGTGGTCAACAAGTAGCTGAAGTAAAAGAAAATTTACTTGTATTAACCTATCAAGGTGGATGGTAGTGTGGATTGGAATGCCATTCTTTTTAATATCATGCCCAGAGTCCATTATCAATCCACACTAGACTGTCCGAACTCAGTTAAAAGAGAAAGCATATAAGATTGTTGGTTCATATAAAAATATCATAACAATTGATCAGACAGTATCCTATACTTGTGGATCCTTCATCTATTCCCATTAGCCCAATAAAACCCTTGTGAGGTGTACCAATCTCAATGCCACAGATTTTAACAAAATCTTTACTGCCAGGATCATTTTTGGTCATAAAAGTCTAGTAAGCTTTCAATGGAAAATCATTATAAGGGACTTTTTCCTCAAATGGGAATAAGATTGTCCATAAGAACTTGCTTTCTGTCTTATTCTTATAATGAGCACGAAGACAAAGTAAAATCGAACAATATTGTTTTAACTTGAATTTTATGGACAGTTGGTTCCTTATGTGAATTTTCTCGACGATATCTTTCTAGTTATTGCTCTAACTATATCGATTCAGGTTGAAATCCTCTCTCTTACAGCATAAAACTTTGGAAAGTATAATAATATAGCTTACAACTGCATATCGACCAATATTCTTCGATCTAGGTTGGTGATTGGGTATTTCTTAAGGTATCACCTTTACAAAAGTGCTATAAGGTTAGGTAATAAGGGAAATATATATTGACCTGTGTCAGATTGTCCGTGGAATAAGCAAGGTTGCTTATGAGTTTAATCTACCAGCTAAATTGGAAGAGGGACACTCAGTGTTTCATGCTTCTATGTTGCATAAGTATAATGGTGAACCTTCCAGAATCTAATATCCAGGTCAAAGAAGAACTGTCTTATGAAGAGTAGCCTGTGGCTATATTGGATCATTAGGTGAAAAAGGTGTGAAGTAATGATGAGGTTTCGGATATAGTGCTATGGCGAGGTATGAACCAAGGGGGAATGACTTGGGAAATCCTTGGATGTGATCATACCAGCACTAATGCACCGGATCCCATCAGAACTCCGAAGTTAAGCGTGCTTGGGCGAGAGTAGTACTGGGATAGGTGACCCCCTGGAAAGCTAAAGAGCAAATAGGAAGAAAACTCCCCCTAAGTTGGTTACGAAACCCGTAAGGCTAGTTTAACATTCGAGGACAAATGTTTTAAGGGGGGAGGATGTTAGGACCCGCATATCCTTAATTGGCTCAATTAGGAAAGGTTTGGGGACCAAAGTGTAATTTCATGAAGTTAGGGCCTTGAAGAAAGCTATTGTCATGACCCAACCCCGTGGGCCATGACTAGTGCCCGACTTGGGCACCCAGACACAATCTCAAAGACGAATTCCAAACAGATGGCTTACGCCATCACAAATACCAAACTGACTCTCAAATCCGAATAAATATATATATCATTATTAAGGAACATTTAGCAGCATTTATTTTATTTTACAGATTTTCCCGACTGACCTGCACATCTGAATGCACTAACAGAAGTCATACAGAGGTAATAGAATGATCATACATATCCAAATATGGGCCGACACGGCCGATATGGAGGGTAACCCGCCTATCAAATATACAACATATTATGCAGGTCAATTCGGACAAACTGGGCACAACCCACACATGTATGTATCCACAAACCCCTAACAAACTGACAAAATCATTGGACGAGAAAGGGGCCCGTCGTACCCCTGAACAGATACATATATAATGCAATGAATGAAAATGCACATATACCAAAAGTAGGCTCCGGAGTAGGGGAGCACTTAAAACTGCAGGAAGATGTCCTAAGCTGATGAGTCACCAAACTGAGTGTCAGAACCTGCGGGCATGAACACAGCCCTCGAAGAAAATGGGGTCAGTATGAAGTATGTACTGAATATGTAAAACAAAAAGTACAAAATATAAATCGGGCACGCGCCATCCACAGCGTAACACCAGAAAGTTCAAATCCCCAAAATCTCTACCACATATCAAATGTAGGGTAAGTGATCCAGGGCAATCTTCGGCCCTGCACTCACGTGAGCCAGGGCAATCTTCGGCCTTGCACTCACAAGTCATAATTCCAACATATCAAAGCCCAGTGCCTTATAACCCCAGTCTAAGCAAAGCTGGCCCATGGGCGAACCGACCCGCCGTATTCAGCCTAACATCTTCGGCCCTACACTCACATGAGCCAAGGCGATCTTCGGCCCTGCACTCACAAGTCATAATGCCAACATATCAAAAGCCCAGTTCCTTATAACCCCAGTCTAAGCGAAGCTGGCCTATGGCAAATCGAACCACCGTTATATATATATATATATATATATATATATCATAATACGCATGACAACAACCAGCCCAGGAACCGGTGAACGATATCATAATAGCTCTACGAGGCATTTCTAACAGTTTTCAAAACAATCCGAGCTTTCTAACAAAAATTTACGGGCGTTTATAGTTTTAAAATTATGGAGAATAAATTCCTTCAAAACTTATCAAATTTTGCATATTTTGCAACTTACAAACTTTAAAAACATAAGAGTCAATATTATGACAAAGTTAACACAAGAGTGCCAAGGAACGAATACAGATTGTACACCAGCTCGGATTGCGGAAATAGAGTTCGTACCATAACCTATATTTTTCTAAGACATGACAAAAGGTAGGATAGCTTTACATATCTCCAATGCCTTTCAATTCAATCCAAACGCAAGCCAAATCAAACTTATGCTTCAGGATGCTCAAAGTCTACAAATAATTCATTATAACGTTAAACAATTAGCTAACGACTTCTTGGCATTAAATTCGAAGTTTACCCTTAATCCTACGAAAAATTCGGCAGCATCTTCCCTTGAAATAGGCCATCCCAAGAATTCAACTCGGCTCAATTCATCATCAACAACAACAACAACCCAGCAACATCAATAATCAATTCAAATAACTATACAACAATAATAGCTTTCTTTATCATCACTTAACAATTTCCATCATTCCGGTTAGCATACTACTTATAAATATGGATAATTTCCCATCCTTCTTTCACTTTACCATAATCATATTATACTACTTAAACAACAATTCATAATCCCAACACAACACAACACAACATATACTACACCACATGGCTTGGATACTACACCCACAATTTCACTTCAACACTCCATCTTTCTTGATTTTCCTTTATTTTAACATAGTACAACATACATACAACCTTCATAACGCATAAAGCAAGATTAAATCTTACCTTTTCACTTCAACTCCACAAATAGGCTAGGGTTCCCAAAAGTGAAGAATAAATATTTTTCTTGCTCCAACAACACCTTCAAGCTATTTAGTAGCCTCCGTATAGTAGGTTTGTACCAACAAATAATTTTTAGAATGGAAGAAAGTGAATTTCAAATATCCAAGAGAGGTGTTCTAGGTTGTTCTTCCACTTTCTCAAATTTTCTAAGTAAAGGAAAATGGTAAGAAGATAAGAGATCATCTTATATTTATACCCACAATTCTTGATCCACACCACACTCTTGGTCCAATTAGGAGTTGGCACAAATTCATGTGTGCCCCACCTTATCTTCTAGAACCATCTTTTAAAAATTCTACTTTAGTTCCAAACTTTCTGATAATGCCACTTTGGTCCCAAATTTTCCAATAATGTCACTTAGGTCCCAAACTGTTCAATAATGTCACTTTGGTCCTAAGTTTTCATAATTCCTCCAATGCACAAAATGTGGGTTCTGATATCCTCCCCCCTTAAAACATTCGTTCTCGAATGTTAAACTGTCCTTACGAACCATTTCCTTTAGAACATTCATCCTCGAATGTTAAACTAGTCGTACAGGTCACGCAACCAATTTAGGGGAATTTCCTTTCCGCTAAACAAGTGAGGAGAGTTTCCTTTCCATTTGCTCTTTAACTTCCCAGGGGGTCACCCATCCTAGCACTACTCTCGCCCAAGCACAGTTAACTTCAGAGTTCTGATGGGATTCGGTGCGTTAGTGCTGGTATGATCGCATCAGTGAATTTCTCAAGTCATTCCCCCTCGATTATTGTTTTACCACAACACTTTAATAGAAGCCACATCTTTGTTTCATAAATTCCTAACCTGATGATCCAGTATGGCTACGGGTTACTCTTCATAAGACAAATCTTCTATGGCTTGAATATCATCCAGAGAGAAAGTCCTGGAAGGATCAATAACATATTCACGAAGCATAGAAACATGGAACACCGGGTGTACTGTTCCCAAATCGACTGGCAGATCTAATCCATAAGAAACCTTGCCCATTCTACAAACAATATGACATGGGCGAATACATTTGCAACTGAACCTTCCCTTATTACCGAACCTCCTAACAACTTTCATCGTAGACTTACCCTTCTAGGCAGCTATGATCTTTCTTGGAGGCATCCCTGTAAAGCAACCTCATTTGGTCAAAAGGAGTCATCCTATCGTAGACTTACCCTTCTAGGCGGCTATGATCTTTCTTGGAGGCATCCCTGTAAAGCAACCTCATTTGGTCAAAAGGAGTCATCCTACTAGCGCATCTCTATCGTACAATCCAAGATCAGAAAGAAAAGTAACATCCTAAATGTCCTGTAGCCTCCTATTTATAGATATAGGGCCCGACACATCGATAAATAAGACTCTACTAGACACGGTCTGTGAATACTCCGAGGACAAACTGCTCTGATACCACTTCGGTCATGACCCAGCCTCCTGGGCCGTGACTAGTGCCCGATTGGGCACCCAGAAACAAATGCAAAACAACCATAAAATCCATATTAATAGGAATGTCATGACCCAGCCCCTGGGCCGTGACTAGTGCCCGATTGGGCACCCAGACACAAACGCAAAGCCAGATTATAACAGATGTCTTATATTTTCTTTCAGAATACATGACTAATCGTACAAACTGGGCACAACCCACATTACCTCTTTCTAGCCTATCAAATATACTAAACATATTATGCAGGTCAATTTGGACAAACTGGGCACAACCCATATGTGTATGTATCTACAGACCTCTAACAGACTAAAAGAGTTATAGGATGGAACAGGGCCCCGTCGTACCCCTGAATAGATACATATATAATGCAACGAACGGAAATGCACATATACCAAAAGTAGGCTCCGGAGTAGGGGAGCATTTCAAACCGCAGGAAGATATCCTAAGCTGATGAGTCACCAAACTGAGTGTCAGAACCTGCGGGCATGAATGCAGCCCTGGAGAAAAGGGGGTCAGTACGAAGTATATAATGAATATGTAAAGCAGAAAGTACAGAACATAAATTGAAATAGCAATTAAATCAAAAACATAGTAAGCCGATGCATATTCGAAATATCAAAATACATACATTTCAAAATACCAGAAGCATATCCAAAATATCAAAATGTTTACTTTTTAAAATACCAAACCATGCCTATCGAACAGGAATGATGGTACCTCCAGGCACGCGCCATCCACAGCGTAACACCAGAAAGTTCAAATCCCCAAAATCTCTGCCATATATCAAACATAGGATAAGTGAGCCAGGGCGATCTTCAGCCCTGCACTCCACATATCACAAACATAGGATAAGTGAGCCAGGATGATCTTCAGCCCTGCACTCCACATATCACAACCATAGGATAAGTGAGCCAGGGCGATCTTCGGTCCTGCACTCACGTGAGCTAGGGAAATCTTCGGCCCTACACTCACAAGTCATAATGCCAACATATCTAAGCCCAGCGCCTTTTAACCCCAGTCTAAGCAAAGCTGGCCCATGGGCAAATCAACCTGCCATATTCAGCCTAACGCTGAAATGTATATATATATATATATATCATAATACATACGACAACAACTGGTCTGGAAACCGGTGATGATATCATAATAGGCATGAGCAGAGTCATGAGTTATCATATGAATAAAAATTAGTATCATAAAGGCGAGAGCTACCACCGCCAATCAAATATACCAAACATACTATGCAGGTTAATTCAGACAAACTGGGCACAACCAACACGTGTATGTATCCACAGACCTCTAACAGACTAACAGAGTCACAAGCGAAATGTGTGTTCTAACATTACGTATTCAGACAAACTGGGCACAACCCACACGTGTATGTATCCACAGACCTCTAACAAACTGACAGAATCATTGGATGGGATAGGGCTCCGTCGTACCCCTGAATAGATATATATATAATACAATGAACAGAAATGTACATATACCAAAATTAGGCTCCGGAGTAGGGGAGCACTTCAAACCGCAGGAAGTAATCCTAAGCTGATAAGTCACCAAACTGAGTGTCAGAACCTGCGGGCATGAACGCAGCCCCTGAAGAAAAGGGAATCAGTACGAAGTATGTACTGAATATGTAAAGTAGAAAGTACAGAATATAAATTAAAATAGCAATTAAATAAAAAACATAGTAATCCTATGCATATTCGAAATATCAAAATACTTACTTTCCCAAATACCAGAAGCATATCAAAAATATCAAAATGTTTAGTTTTTAAAATACCAAACCATGTCTAATTGACCGGAATGATGGCGCCTCCAGGCATGCACCATCCACAGCGTAACAGCAGAAAGTTCAAATCCCCGAAATCTCCGCCATATATCAAACATAGGATAAATGAGCTAGGGCGATCTTCGGCCCTGCACTCCACATATCACAAACATAGGATAAGTGAGCCAGGGCGATCTTTGGCCCTGCACTCCATATATCACAACCATATTACAGGTGGTCTGCACTCCACATATCACAAACATAGGATAAGTGAGCCAGGGCGATCTTTGGCCCTGCACTCCATATATCACAACCATAGGATAAGTGAGCCAGGGCAGTCTTCAGCCCTACACTCACGTGAGCCAGGGCGATCTTCGGCCCTGCACTCCACATATCACAAACATAGGATAAGTGAGCCAGGGCAGTCTTCAGCCCTACACTCACGTGAGCCAGGGCGATCTTCGGCCCTGCACTCATAAGTCATAATGCCAACATATCAAAGCCCAGTGCCTTATAACTCTAGTCTAAGCAAAGCCGGCCCATGGGCAAATCGACTTGCCGTATTCAACCTAACGCCAGAATGTGTGTATATATATATATATATCATAATATGCACGATAACAACTGGCCCAGCAATAGGTGAAAGATATCATAATAGGCACGAGTAGAGTCGTGAGTAATCATATGCATAAAAATTAGTATCATAAATCCAAAAGATATATAAAATATGCATATTCAAAATCAAAATAAGATTTATTCCAAATTCTTTCAAAGTTACCAAAATCACATAAAAAGGTATCGCGGATCCCACGACCGATAGAAACCCGAACTAGCCCAATCTATGGGGATCTTACTCATCCTAAACCATACGAACTTCTACGGGGCATTTGTAACGGTTTACAAAACAATTCGAGCTTTCTAACAAAAATTTACGGACGTTTATATCTTTAAAATTATTAGAGAATAAGTCATAATAATGCCAAACAATTAGCTAACGACTTCTTGGCATTAAATTCCATGATTGCCCTTAATCCTATGAAAAATTCGGCAGCATCTCCCCTTAAAATAGGCCACACCGAGAATTCAACTCAGCTCAATTCATCATCATCAACAACAACAATAACCCAGCAACATCAATAATAATTCAAATAACAATATAACAATAACAGCTTTCTTCATCATCACTTAACAATTTCCATCATTCCGGTTAGCATACTACTTACAAATATGGATAATTTCCCATCCTTCTTTCACCTTACCATAATCATATTATACTACTTAAACAACAATTCATAATCCCAACACAACACAACACAATATATACTACACCACATGGCTTGAATACTACACCCACAATTTCACTTCCAACACTCCATCTTTCTTAATTTTCCTTTATTTTAACATACTACAATATACATACAACCTTCATAATGCATAAAACTAGATTAAATCTTACCTTTTCACTTCAACTCCCTTTTAAAAATTCCACTTTAGTCCCAAACTTTTTGATAATGCCACTTTGGTCTCAAATTTTCTAATAATGTCACTTAGGTCTCAAACTGTCCAATAATATCACTTTAGTCCCAAGTTTTTGTAATTTCTCCAAAGCACGAAATGTGTGTTCTAACATTACGTATCGCCGTCCCTGCACTCACCCCCGTAGGGACTCACCGTCCTCGCTGAGGTTTGCCCCACCACCGTATTAGTCAAGAGTACTAGTCAGAGACAGCGATATGTAATGCCTGGCTTACTTAGGCAAATCCCACATTGAAAAAAGAAAGGAAAGTTCTGGGCCATTTTAGTAAAGGATTGGACCTAATATTGTGAGGCGCCTTTTGGGGTAAGCCCAAAGGAACAAAATCATGATGGGCTAAGGCCCAAGAGCGAACAATACTTCACAGTGTTGGGCTAGTCATTACAGGTGGTATCAGAGCCAACTCTTTACTAGTATGGTGGTGGGACAAACCTCAGCGAGGACGTTGACTCCCTATGGGGGGTGAGTGCAGGGACGACGATACGTAACACCTGGCTCACTTAGGTAAATTCCACATTGTAAAAAGAGAGGAAAGTCCTGGGCCATTTAAGTAAAGGATTGGACCTAACATTGTGAGGCGCCTTTTGGGATGAGCCCAAAGGGGAAAAAACCGTGATGGGCTGAGGCCCAAGAGCGAATAATACTTCATAAAGTTGGGCTAGTCATTACACATAACGCCTTGCTCACTTAGGTAAATCCCACATCGAAAAAAGAGAGGAAAGTCCTAGGCCATTTAAGTAAAGAATTGAACCTAACATTGTGAGGCGCCTTTTGGGGTAAGCCCAAAGGGACAAACACGTGATGGACTGAGGCCCAAGAGCAGACAATACTTCACAGTGTTGGGCTAGTCGTTATAGCTATGGTTGTCCCACTTGATTTATGTTAATTTTTGGTTGGGCCAAGTGGGGTTTAGGACCATGCTTGGCATGTCTTGAATTTATTATATATATGTATGCTTATAAGATTTTCTACACAATTCCAAAACTTTTCCCACACTTACAAAAAATATTGAACAAGAACAAGAACACACCTTCAGGTGCTCTCGGGTTAGGCTCACAAAAAAAATCAAAATTCACTTTTTTCGATTCTAAAATTATTTTGATGTTACAAACCTTACATATGGAGTCCACTAAGTAGTGTGGAAGGGTTATTTGAGCAAGAAAATGCCTCCTTCCTTGACTTTGGCAATTGTAGCTTAATTAAAGGGTGAAGTGATAAGATAAGAATTTATGTTGTTTATGTGTTATTAAGGTTTTATGTAGGTTGTAGTATGCTAAATTGAAATAAAATCTTGAAAGATAGCATGTTAGAAGTATATTGTAGTATGTTAATTGGAAGGAAAATCATGAAATATAGCATGTTATAAGTGAATTGGTTAAGCTAGGGTTGGGGGTCGAATTAGTGGATGCATGTATATAATGTTATAATGTATTGGAACCATGAATTTATGTTTAATTAGCATGAATATGATCCTTGTAGGGTGAAGGAAGTATTGGAATTATCTATATGTATATAATTGAGGGGTTTGCAAAAATTCTTGGACCAAGGTTACATGATAGTACCTGACACTTTTATTGTTGTTATAACGTTGTTTAAGTTGGTTGTTGTTGTTGTGGGACAGTTATTGTCGTTGTTGTTGATTGAGCTGAGTTAATTCTCGGGGCAGCCTATGTTTTAGCTTTGGCATGACTTAGTTAAATGTAGATAATGATATGAATCTCGAAAGATTTTCTTTCCTTGCAATTCGGGCTTAAGTATGACTTATGTTCGCCCCTTGGCATTTTTTTATGAAAAGTAGTCATATTTTTTACTTTGGTATTTGAAGTTCATAAGTTGTAAGAAATATGTAAAATTTGACAAGTTTGAAAGACTATATTTTCTAATAGTTTGACAAGCACAAACGCCCGCAACATTTGATAAAAAACCTGAATTGCCTTGAAAACCATTTTGAAACGTTTTATTGTGGTTTGTATGATCTAGGTTAAGTATTTTCCTCCTAAGTGGGGCTAGTTCGGGTTTCCATCGATCGTGGGACCAGGAACACCCTTTATGAAATCTTGATAATTTTGAAAGAATTTAGAATAAATTTTACTTCGACTTCGAATATGAATATTTTACTGATCTTTTGGACTTACGATAATGATTTCTGATGCATATGATTTCTCATGACTCTGCTCGTGCCTTTATGATATCGTTCCCTGGTTTCTGAGCTGGTTATTATCATGCGAATGCTAATATACTCTGGTGTTATGTCGTGTTTATGAATCTGGTGATATATCGTGTTTGTGATTCACCGAGCTCCTCGGTTGAGGGCCGAAATTCGCCTTTGTTTGGTGTTATGTCGTGTTATGGTGATATATGATGGGGATTCATAGATTTGAAACTTTCTGGAGCTATGTCGTGTTAGGGCACCATCGATAGGCGAGCGTCCCTATTCCCTCTGTCCTATGCATGATTTGTATTCTGGAAAATAAATGTTTTGTGATTTTGGATATACACCCTATATTTTGAAAACTTATTACTCTGATTTCGATTATGTTTTAGATTACTATGATTATGCTTCAGTTATTACTCTGATTATATATTCTGTACATTCTGCTTTACATATTCGTTACATATTCCATACTAACCCCCCTTTGCTTCGGCGGCTGCGTTTCATGCCCGCAGGTACTGAAGAACAGTTTGGTGACCCCCCAGCTTAGGATCTCCATTTTCTGTTGAAGTGGTCCCTTTACTCCGGAGCCTGTTTTGGTATATATGCTTCCTGTTATTTTGCATATATGTTTTCTCGAGGGTACGACGGGGCCTTATCCTGTCCTATGATTCTGTCAGTCTGTTAGAGGTCTGTAGATACATACATGTGTGGATTGTGCCCAGTTTGTCTGATTAAACCTGCATAATATGTTTAGTATGTTTGATAGGTGGTTTTACCCGCCACAT
>DF364678.1:6946-22375 GCA_000787875.1 Solanum virginianum | reverse complement strand
GCTTTTCCACAGTTAAACAATATGAGGAAAGAGTTCAAAAGGCTGAAGAAGAAATTATTCAACATAATACAGGTGAAATAGAGCCAAACTTCACAAGGTCAATGCAAATTATATCAAGTTCATGAAGATTGAAGAGCCCATACTTAAATACAAAACTCAGTTACATTGGTTTAGAAATGGAAATGCAAACTTGAAGTACTTTTACGCGTTAATGAGAGGTAGAAGAAGAAGGTTGTTTATTCATAAAGTGTATGCAGGTGATGATAATTGGATTCAAGGTGATGGGGACATTCCTGAAGCTGCTTGTAACCACTTTAAGAACATCTTCCCTGGTGAGCGAAAATACATTATGGAAGAGATGATTAACTGCATTCCCAACATGGTAAATCAGGACTAGAATGACATCTTGCAAGTTATGCCAACAATGGAAGAATTATATTAGGTTGGGCAATCTTTGAGTTCTCATTCAACTGCTGGACTTAGATGCAACATTCATGGTATTTGATCAGATGATTTAGGATGGAATAGATCTGAATCCAGCCACTTATACTACTCTTATAAATGGACTTTGTATGGAGGGGAGAGTCGATGAGGCTGTAGATATGTTTGACGAGATGATTGAGAAAGGCATTGAACTTACTGTTTATACATACACAGTTCCAATTAGTTCTTTATGTGTAGTTGGACATGAGAAAGAGGTTGTTGATCTTATAGTGAACATGAGAAAGAGGGGATGTGAACCGAATATCCAAATATATACAACTGTAATTAGTGGACTGCCTCAATCTGGACTGCTTGAAGTGGCAATTCGATTGTATCACGACATGTTGAGAAAAGGTTTGCTCCCAACTATAGTTACATTCAATATATTGATAACTGAATAGTATGGTGCAAAAAAAAAATAGAGAGCGCAATTCATATTTTTCGTTAGATTAATGCAAATGGATACAAAAAAGAACTCAGTATCTTGCAATGCACTGATCTGTGGAATATGCTTGGTTGGGAATATTGAAAGGGCAATAGTTGTATTCAGTGAAATGCTAAAGGTGGGTCCAGCTCCAATAGTGATTACTTATAATACTCTTATTAATGGCTACCTTAAATGGGGTTTTCTGAATGTACTTATGCAGAACTTATTTCTAGTTTTTGTAAGAGGGGCAAGCTTGATTCAGCTCCAGCTCTCTTCCAAGAAATGATAAAGCTTGGTTTAAGTCCAAATAAGGTAAACTATACAGCTTTAATTGATGGTCTCTCCAAGGAGGAGAAAGTGGATGATGCGCTTGCATTACTTAAAAGGATGGAAGAGAGTGGTTGCAGTCCAGGCATTGAAACTTATAATACTATCATAAATGGTTTGTCCAAAAAGAAAAAAAACAAATGCAGGCTTTCCGAAGTAAGAAGACTTTATAATAAGATAGCAGCAAGTGAACTGCTCCCAAATGTAATCACCTACTTAACTTTGATTGATGGTCTTTATAGGAATGGGGGGACTTGTCTTGCTTTTAAGATTTTTCATGATATGGAGAAAAGCAATTGCATGCCAAACCTATACACTTGCAGTTCACTAATCTACGGCTTATGTCTTGAAGGCCAGGTTGATAAAGCAGAGAGCTTAATGAGAGAAATAGAGACAAAAGGATTAGCTCCTAATTATGTGACTTATACTTCACTAATTGATGGTTTTGTAGCATTGGGTAAACTAGATCATGAGTTTTTTTCTTCTTCACCAGATGCTTGATAAGGGTTGTCAACCAAATTATAAAACCTTTGGTGTGTTGTGGAAAGGACTGCAAAAGGAGTGTCAGGTAATTTCAGGGGAGGTCTCTGTCAATTGTGAAACAGTGGATAGTAGCACAGCTAGCCAGAAGGATGTTAGTATTAAACTGTTATATACTCTACTAGATAGGATGTTGGAAATTAGTCGTGAGCTGAATGCAGGCACATATTGCTCACTTTTAGTTTCATATTACAATAATTTAAAAGTGGATGATGCTTTGGAAATATTAAACATATCATCGCCGAAAAATACCGCACATATTGCTCACTTTTAGTTTCATATTACAATAATTTAAAAGTGGATGATGCTTTGGAAATATTTGATTCATTGATTCAGCAAGGTTTTCGACCTCTTTTGTCAATTTATCAATCACTCATTTATGCTCTCTATAGAAGAAATATACTAAAAGAGATTGCTTGGACCATCGTGATTGATGGTTTATTCAAGGAGAGAAAATCTGAATTGTCCATGAAGCTTCTTCATGTCATGGAATCCAAGAGCTGCAATACTAGTTTCCAGAAATATGTCATCTTGGCAAGAGAATTATCCAAACTAGATGGTTAAATGATGCAATTCAAATGATTTTTTTGAGATACAATTGATCTATCCTATCATCACTTAACCAGACATATGTTTTGCTGTCCAGGTCCTCAGCCAATTCATACAACGACCACTACAATCTCACTTAGATGATGCTATGAGATCGGTAAGATATCTTAAAAGGATCACCGGGTCTTAGATTATTCCTTCCCACCAATACATCACATGAATTGAGTATCTTCTGTGATTCTGAGTATCTTTAGTCACTGGTTAGATTATGAAATTAGGTGATGTCATTTTATCTTGGAAATCCAATAAACATCTTACAATCAACCTAATTTCTCCCAGTCTGGTCTACCTACTCAGTTGAGGATTATGCTAGACTTTGTTGCTTGATATGTATATTTCAAATGTTGATTGTGTTGTTGTGATAGTTGGAAGGAAACTCCTCCTAAGCTGTTTCTATGACTTGTAAGGCCGGTTTAACATTTGAAGATGAATGTCCTGGAGGGGAGGGTGTTAGACCCCGTATGTCCTTAATTAGATCGATTAGGTAAAGTTTGGGGCCGGAAGTGAAATTTTGCAAAGTTTGGTTCTTAAAGACATTTTGGTAGTATTTTTAAAATGGTGTTGGTTTTCTATTGGTCCAAGTGTGGGGTGTGGACCATTCTTTGACCAGACTTTTCCTTTATATATGTAATGGCCCTATCTTGTATTCATTTCTTTCCACTTAAAAGACTTAGAAAAATCTAGAGCAACTTTGAAGAAACTCCAAGAGGAGCTCTCGGCTTAGAGAAATCCAGAAAAAAACAAAGCATATATTGGGACGACAATCTGTGAGAATAGAAAGCACAAAGCCGTTATCTATAGTGTATGGCAATTGATTGAGAATGGAAAAATTGGGAAATGATCTTATAGCTTCGATAATAAGTAGGATTCACGAATCTGCCTATAAAAGATCCATTTCTCAAGTTTGTAAGCAGTGGTTCAGAATTGAAGGCTTAACTGGATCATCTGTACGTGTTTTTGAACCCAATCTTCTATTTAATTTCCTTCCAAGATTCCCAAATTTGCTAAAATTTGAAACATTTGAAAAAATTACGAATACCCATCTTAAAATTTTAGGCGGAAAAATGCCCCAGAATCTAACTTCTTAACTGTAATTTCAAGAAAAAGAACAGATTTTATGATGAAAGGGATGAAAGTTTAGTCTTGGGTGATTTTGATGAAAATAGTTTGTGTTTTATTACAATGGGTTGTTCTTGTCTCAATAAAGTTTCTTTGGGAAAGAGAAGTGGAGTTGGGGATGCTGGGATTGTTTCTCCTATCTCCTTTTTGCCTAAGTTGATAGATTTAGACTTGAGTTTTGTGACAAGGTCAGTGATGAAGCACTTAGAGTCATTGGAAGTGTTAGCTTTTTGAAGAACTTGAATCTACAGGGTTGTTGGTTGGTATCTGATTTGGGTTTGAAATCATTGGCAGGAGGACCTCTTAAGATGACCTTGAAGAAACTTATTCTTACTGAATATAATAGGGTTATAGATTGTGGAGTGATGATTTTGATGCAATTATGTTGTTTGGAGGAATTGGATCTGGCAGGATATAGGTCGAATGTGACTGATTTAGCTGGTGAAGTTATTGCTTCAAGTGAGAGTTTTAACAGGTTAAACTTGTCATGGTTTGTTAATGTATCTGATGCTACTGTTGTTGCTCTATCTGAAGGTTGCAAGAATCTGGATGCTCTTAACTTAACTGGCTGTGAATTTGTCACTGGTGAAGGCGTCCGTACCTTGATAAAGCATAGGTCATTTAAAGAGCTCATTTTGACTAGTTGCGAAAAGCTTAGTGGATATGATTTGGAAGAGTTGGTACTAGGATGCCAAACATTAGAATACCTTATGGTTGACAGAATATTAAGGATGTGGGTTCCTATGGAAGTGCAGGATAATATCATAAGAGAACACTGTTGGATAGACTAGATATAACAAATGAAAGGGTAGCTGAATGTCTTGTTCCATATGGATTTATCTATTTTTAGTGTTCCCTCTCATTTGTTGATACTTCTTAGCAGTGATAACCCGGATCTTTCGTTCACAGGTCCCCATCATAACCTCAGACTTTGGGCATTCCGAAGCACAAAGTGAAGTTGGTTGCACTTGGATTAGTTTGGAGAGTATTTAAGGTATGTAAAGCAACCCTACTCTTTTGGCATGACTTATCAAAAAGAAGAAGAATAAAGTAGGTTATGATATGAACTCTATAGTTTGGGTCTCCATCGGCCATGGGTCCCGCGATGCCCTTTTAAGTGACTTTAATAAATTTTGAAAGAAGTTGTACTAAATATTATTCCAACTTCGAATATGATTATTTTACTTATCTTTTGGATTCATGATAATTATTTTATGCATATGATTCCTCACTACTCCACTCGTGCCCATTTTGATATCGTTTACCGGTTCCCGAGCCGGTTGGGTGTCGTGCGCACTATGATATGTTCGGGTGTTAGGCGGTGTTCGACGGTGAGTATGGGGATGACGATACGTAGCGCCCGACTCACTTGTCTATTATGTGGTGTTTGGTGCTATGCTATGCTGGGTGAATACGGGGATGGCGATACGTAGCGCCTGACTCACCCATGCCATTTTTGTATTGGAGCGTACGAGACAGGGACGGCGATACGTAGCGCCTGGCTCACTTACGCTATTTTTGTATGATGATATGTGAGACAGGGATGACGATATGTAGCGCTTGACTCACCTATCCGATGTTTGATATGTGATGGAGATTCAGAGATTTGGAACTTTCTGGTGGTATGGCGCCACTGACGGGCAGGCGACCGTATTTCCTGTGCCATATGCATGGTTTGTATTTTGGAAAGTAAGCATTTTGATATTTTGAATATGCATCGGTTTTCTATATTTTTGATTTAATTAATATTCCAATTTATATCCTGTACATTTTGCTTTATATATTCGGTACGTATTTCGTACTGACCCCCCTTTCTTCGGGGGTTGCGTTTCATGCCGCAGGTACTGCAGTATAATTTGGTGATCCACCAGCTTAGGAGATCTTTCTGCTGTTTGAAGTGCTCCCCTTACTCTGGAGCCTACTTTTGGTACATACACTCATTCGTTATTTTGCATATACGATTATTCAAGGGTTGGGTGGGGCCTTGTCCTGCCTTATGATTCTGTCAGTCTGTTTAGAGGTCTGTGGATGTATATATGTGTGGGTTGTGCCCAGTTTGTATGATTAGATATGGATGATGTGTATGTTGAGCGGTATTACCCGCCATGGTGGCCTTGTTGGCCGCATATGTATATATGATGCTCTGTTGGGATTTTCTGAGTGCAGGTTTAATTTTGGGATAGTTAGTAAAACACAAGAAACTCTGCCGAAATTTCTGTAAAAATGAGCCATCCATTTGTAATTCAGCTTTGTGAGCGTGTTTGGGGGCCCCATTCGAGCCCTGTCATAGCCCACGAGGTTGGGTCGTGACACGTTTGTTCTAGTATAAGTAGTCATTCACTAACGAACAAGTCTTTAATGCTATCGAATAATAATTCCTTTTTTAAATATTTTTACGAATACACTTTTTGATGTCGAATTAAGTTTTTTTGGAGCTGCCATTTATAAATTAAAAACTTACTCATTGTGATAGCTGAATGTTTATGTCGAATTAAGTTTTTTTGGAGCTGCCATTTATAAATTAAGAAATTACACATTGTGGTAGCTGGATGTGAAATACATCTATTGTCCAAAAAGAATTCTTTTTAATACATATTTATTTTCGAGCTAGTCCTTCTCAAATAAAACATTATTGAGATAGTTTGGTCCAAAAATATTTTTATTGTTATTTAATAGGTTAAAAATACTCTTTTTTCAAATGAATTTGTTATTTATTTTATTCTATAAAATGTCTTTATTGTTATTTAATGGGTTAAAAATGCTCTTTTTTCAAATGAATTTGTTATTTATTTTATTCTGGAACACATTATTTTTCTAATAATATCTTTGTAATTTAGTAAATATTTATCATACTTCAATTTGAGAAAATGGTTGATCTTTGTAATTCCTGCTCTTCAAATAAAGGCCATCGGCAACCTTTTTTTTGAGAATACTCTGGAGAGCAAAAAACCTTTACAAATTATTTTCAGTGAAATTCCACTAGTGGGGTCTGGGAAGGTTAGAATGTACGCAGACTTTACCACTGCCTCAACCTAACTCTGCCAATTAGCCTACTACTCTAATTCGCAACCTCCACTTCTTCTTAACCCTGTCAATTGGTAAAAGATTATATTATGTAGTTTTTGTTGATCAATTACAAAATACATTTGGCTTACACACTTGAAAATAAAAGTGAGGTCCAAACAATTTTCTCCAAATTTAAGCCCCTTGTTGAAATTATTTTCATACAAAAATTCTATAAGTCTACACTAATGGCGGTGGTGAGTTTGAAGGTCGGAAGTCATTTTTTCATACCAATGGTATTGAACGCCTTGTATCACCACCCTACACACCACAACAAGTAGCTATGGTATGTAGGCATGTGGGGGGCGGAATACCCATCACAACCATCAGTGTTATGATCCTATTTCACAAAAGATATATATTTCATAAGATGTTATTTTTTATGAAAATAAATTTTCATCTTTTGATATGTTTTGATCTTTCAAAGACAAGAACTTCAAAGTTAGAGTGGGATATCTTGAACAAAGAGTCAAATGAACCCAATGTCAAATTTGTGCCTCCCGTGGATTATGAGATTCCCCAACCAATCAAGGTTGCTCCATAATTGTTAGTGACCCCTATTGCAGGTTCATCTTCTGCTCCTTCTTCAGTAGTAGTGCCTACTACAACCACCATCTCAGATTACCCTACACTGCCTATTGTTGTGCCACCTACCACACAACCATTAATCTAATACCAATGCCGAAATCGACACATCCAGACAATCCCTTTGTTTATACCTACACCAAATACCTCCCCATCCAGTCCATCTCACAATCATAACCAATCATCTACTAGCATCCGCATATACCCAACAACCACCCATTCAGCGACCTGTTACTCGTTCACAAAACAATATCACCAAACCTAAGCAACCATTTGATTATCTTGCAATTTCGTTAACCAGACCTTTTCCCACTACTTATAACCAAGCCCAAAAGAGTGTACACCAGAGAGAAGCAATGAAACTTGAGTTTGAAGCTTTAATGAACAATCAGACATGGCAGCTTGTACCGCCATCATCTTTTCAATATATTGTTGATTGCAAATGCCTCTATCATATCAAAACCAAATCAGATAGAAGTGTTGACAGGTATAAAGTTTGGTTAGTTGCAAAGGGTTTCACACAATGATCGGGTGTCGATTATCACATTACATTCAGTCCAGTGGTAAAACCTGTTAATGTTAGACTCATTTTATCGCTTGCAGTTCAAAACAATTGGCATTTGCACTAACTGGATGTGAATAACGCATTGCTTCAAGGACACCTTGAAGAAGATGTTTATATGCGTCAACCTCGTGATTATGCTCATCCTGATTTTCCTCATTATGTGTGCAAGTTGAAGAAAGTAATTTATGGACTTAAGCATGCCCCTCGAGTTTGGTGCTCTGAGTTAAAGCAATTCTTGCTTTAGATTGGCTTTCAAAAGTCTAACTTTGACTCTTCTCTATTTATTCGTCATCAAAATGGAATAATGGTCTACATTCTTGTGTACGTGGATGACATAATTATCACAGGATCAAACTCTGATATTATCAATAAAACTATCCAGTTTCTTTCGGCCAGATTCTCTCTCAAAGACCTTGGACATCTCCATTACTTTTTGGGTATTGAAGTTCTTCGCAATAAAGAAGGGATCATTCATTCTCAGGCCAAGTATATTTCTGATCTTCTTGTTGCCCAGAAAAAGTCTGAGTGTTAACCTGTTACAACTTCCATGACTTCCACTGCCTCACTATCCTTAAAGGATTACACACCTCCGGTGGATGCCACTTTGTATCGCCAAGTACTTGGTAAGCTCCGGATGCCACTTTGTGTCTCCAAGTACTTGGTAAGCTCCAATATCTGTCATTCACCAAACCAGATATAAGCTTTGCAGTTAATAAATTATCTTAATTCATGCATGCTCCTACACAAACACAATGGTCCTTTGTTAAGAGACTTTTACAATACCTCCAACATACCAAAAATCATGGCTTACAGATAATGAGCAAGACACATCCTTAATTGTTCATGTATTTAGATGTCGATTGGACTGGTGACATTAATGACAGGAACTCAATGTCTGGGTATGTCCTGTACCTTGGTGCAAATCCTATTAGCTAGATATCCAAGAAGCAACGCACTGTTGCCCGATCGTCCACTACAGTAGAGTATCGTGCAGTAGCGTCTGCACTTGCTGAGGTCAATTGAGTTCAAAAACTTCTTGTAGAACTACATGTGCAGCTGCCTGATCCACCCATAATCTATTATGATAAAGTTGGTGCTACTTATCTTTATCAAAATCCGGTGTTACACAGTAGGATGAAACGCATTAAAGTAGATTTTCACTTTGTTAGAGATCAGGTGCAAAAAAAACAAGTGCTTGTTC
The DNA here is from genome assembly GCA_000787875.1 of Solanum virginianum. Lineage (NCBI taxonomy): Eukaryota > Viridiplantae > Streptophyta > Magnoliopsida > Solanales > Solanaceae > Solanum > Solanum virginianum. Next base: position 13,456 of record DF364678.1, on the reverse strand, counting down.
AACATTTACATGCTGCTGATCAGCTTGCAGACATGCTTACAAAGCCTTTGCTCATCTGCTTTTTCATCAACATTTATCCAAGTTAAAGGGTATCGATCCCACCTTCAACTTGAGGGGGCATATTGGGGCATGACTGATTCTGCAGTATTTTGATTGATTCATGACCGATTCAGCAGTATTTTGATTGATTCTGCAGACTGATTCTACAGATATTCTTTCTTTCATTTGCTCATAATTAGACTGATTCTTTCCTTCAGTTTTGATGTGTAATTTTCTACGTCACTCCTTCACTAGGAGGACAGTGCCAAGTGCCAAGTTCGATCAAGAACTTAGGGAAGGCTGCTAGCATTCCGCCACTTGTGATTGGTATATTCTTGCAAATCTTTCAGCAGTTCACTGGAATAAATGCTATTATATTTTTATGCGCCTGTACTATTTCAGACTATGGGTTTCAATACATCGTTAATGTTGACAACACACTCCTGTCCTGTTTCAGACTATGGGTTTCAATTGGTTTCAAGGAATCATTAAAGTTGACAACACATTCGTTTCGATCTACCTTGTTCAGAAGGTTGGACGGAGAAAATTGCTCCTCCAAGCTTGTTGCCAAATGTTGGTTTCTCAATTGGCAATCGGAGCAATTTTGGCAACAAATTTATCAGAGACAGGAACGTTAAACAAGACACTTGAATCAGTCGTGGTGTTTCTGGTTTGTACATATGTCATGTCATTCGCATGGTCGTGGTAACCTCTTGGTTGGTTAATTCCGAGTGAGACATTCCCATTGGAAACAAGGACAACTGGTTTTGCATTCACAGTCCGCACAAACATGATCTTCACTTATTTCTTAAATCATTTTTGAAGTATCTCATTTCTCAAAATATTTCACAAATTATCTCATTACTCAAATCATTTCACAAGTTTCTCATTTCTCAAATCATTTCACAAATTATCTCATTTCTCAAATCATTTTCCCTTTTAAAAGCATTTCATTTTTTCACAAGATAGGTCTCAATTCATCATTAAGGAACAACAAAAGGTAAAGTCCCCCCCAATGGGTATCACAATACAACATCAACGCAATTATCTTACGATCCCATCTCATAATCTACAATATAAGAATAATCAATTATCTAACTCTAGTCTTAAAGAATGTTAGTCAAACATTTCTCAATAGTCAAAATTGCAACGAATGCCTGTAACCAGAGAATTCACTTAAATTCCAACTCCAAATTAACTTCCCACTATCAAGAATGTAAAGTACTCATCAAAAGGAATCCAACGATATTCATATTGTAAGATTTCCAAATCGAGGTCAAAATCAGCTAAAAATCACTCAAAATTCAAAAAGTGTAACATTAAAATTTTATTGCAAAATCACATCCTACCAGAAATAAGGATTTCATGGTGGACAGACCATAAAAATTGAGTAGAAATTGAGTTTGAAATCACAAATTTGGTCCAAGTTTAGATTCTTGAAAAATCATGAAATTTGAAATTAAATGTCACGACCCAACCCCGTGGGCCATGACTAGTGCCCGATTGGGCACCCAGACATAGATGCAAAGCAAGATTATAACAAATGTCTTTTTTTTCAGAATACATGGCTAATCATACAAACTGGGCAAAACCCACACGTGTATGTATCCACAGACCTCTAAACAAAACTGACAGAATCATAGGACGGGACAGGGCCCCGTCGTACCTCTGAACGGATATATATATATATACATAAAGCAATGAATGAACGTACACATACAAACCAAAAGTGGGCTCCGGAGTAGGGGAGCACTTCAAACCGCAGAAATATGTCCTAAGCTGATAAGTTACCAAACTGAGTGCCAGAACCTGCGGGCATGAACGCAGCCCCCGAAAAAGGGGGGTCAGTACGGAATATGTACCTAGTACCTAACCTGTACGTCGGTACCTGTGGGCATGAAATACATCCCCTGAAGAAAAGGGGGTCAGTACGGAATATGTACCGAGTATGTAAAGCAGAATGTATAGAATATAACCCAGAGTAATGATCAAAACAAAAGTAGGAAAGTCAAAGGCATGTCCAAAACATCAAAATACTTACTTTCCAAAATATAAGGTGCACATCTAGAATCACAAAATATTTATTTATAAAAATACAACTTTTTGAATCCCCGTCACATAATACAAACATAGGATAAGTAAGCCAGGGAAGACCACTGGACTCACAAGTCATAATGCCAAACACAGCGTCCGCCCAATCATAACACATCGCCAAACACAGCATACGCCCAATCACAGCATATTGTCGAACACAGCATACGCCCAGTCACAGTATACACCCAATCATAGCATACACCCAATCATAGGATACACCCAATCATAGCATACGCCCAATCATAGCATATGCCCAATCACAGCATACGCCCAATCACAACATACACCCAATCACAGCATACACTGAATCATAGCATACACCGGAGTACATGTATATATATGTATCATAAGAGGCACGAGTATAGTCGTGCGTAATCATATGCATAAAATCATTATCATAAATCCAAAAGATATGTAAAATATTCATTTTCAAAATCAAAATAAGATCTATTCCAAATTCTTTCAAAATTACCAAAACCACTTAAAAGGGTGTCAAGGGTCCCACAGCCGATGGAAACCCAAATTGGCCTAACCTACGGTGAACATACTCATCCTAAATAAGACAAACTCCTATGAGGCATTTCAAAATGGTTTTCGAGGCAATTCGAGCTTCCTATCAAAAGTTACAAACATTTATAGTTTTCCAAAATTATTAAAACATAAATTCTTGCAAAATTTATCAAAATTTTACATATTCTTGCAACTTATAAATTTTTAAAAACATAAGAAACAATATTAGGACAAATTTACAAATGAATGCCAAGGAACAAAGACGGACCACACATAAGCTCGGATCGCGGGAATAAAGTTCCCTCAGGGATCATATCAAAGCCTAATTTGAACTAGGACATGCCAAAAGGAAAGGGCGTGTTTTACATACCTGAAACACTTCTTCAAACTAATCCAAATGCAAATTCGATCCAACTTATGCTTCGGGACGTCCAAAGTCTACAAATAATTGATAATAATGTCACACAATTAGCTGGAGATTTGGTCCGAAGATTTGAACTTTCTCTTCAAACTAATCCAAATGCAAACCCGATCCAACTTATGCTTTGGGACGTCCAAAGTCTATAAATAATTGATAATAATGTCGCACAATTAGCTAAAGATTTCTTGGGCGCTAAATTCCAAGTTGTCTTTAAATTCTACGAAAAATTTGGTAGCATTTCCCGTTAAAATAATCCACCTCGATAATCCATCTCAGCTCAAATCAACAACAATAACAACAGCAACCCAACAACCTCAATAATCAATTCTAATGCCAATATCACAACAATAGCTCCATGTAACATCATTTAATCATATTTTTAAAACTGGACAACATACTAATTGTTAGAACCCGAATTTCATGCATTAAAGCAATTAGAAAAATTTGGGACTAATGTGGCATTATTGGAAAATTCAAGACTAAAGTGGCATTATTGGAGAATTTGAGAACAAATTAATATTATTAGAAAGTTTGGGACCCAAGTAGAATTTCCAAAACTTGGGGTCTTGAAGATTTGTTTGTGGGATCCACTTGAAATTTGTTGGGTTCCAATTGGACCAAGTGTGGTGTGAGCCACCCACACTTGGCAAGGTCTTGTATGGGTGTTTATGTATATATAGGCATATATGTAGTATGATCTTATCACTTGGAAAACACTTAGTAATATTCAAGAATAGAAAACCAAGCCAACGTTAGAACTTGAACAAGTCTCTGCCAAGTTCTTGAAAATTTGAAATTCCTTTTTCTTCATCCCAAAATTATTTTGATGTTACAAACTACCTATTTTGAGCCTCCTAAGTAGCTTAAAGAAGTTGTTAGAGCAAGAAAATATTTCTTTCCTCATTTTTGGAATTCTAGCCCACTTGTGAAGTTGAGGTGAAATAGGTAAGATTTAATGTTGTTTTAGGTGTTACAAAGATTGTATGTGTGTAGTAGTATATGAAAATGAAAGAAAATCATGAAAGTTTAATGTTGGAAATGAATTAGGTGTTTGTGGAGGTGTGGCCGTGTATCTATGTATATGTTAGGTAGAGATGGGTTGTGATTGTAACTATGAATTTATGTTTAATTAGCATGAATATGATCCTGGTAAGGTAAAGGAAGTATTGGAAAATATCTATATGTCTACATATTGTGTTGAGACTGAATTGGAGTATATATGCTATGTTGTGTTGTTTTGTGTGTTGGAATTATGAATGGATGCGTCGTTAGTATATTGTGAGCATTGTAGTTTGAAGAAATGGATGGAAATCAGTTTTATGCATATATGTAGCATGTTGGTCAAATTAGGTCTATGTATGTAGTATAATATTATGTTATGTTGGAAGTATGCATTTGATGGTTATTTAGTATAATATGATTAATGGAAGGTGAAGGAATGCTTGGAGATCATCTAAATGTATATGTGTGTTAGGCTGCCTGGTTTTTGTAAATATAACTAAATGATGCTTCATTGTCTTATTGATGTTATAATGGCATTGGAAATGATTGTTCATGTTGTTGGATTATTGTTGTTGTTGTTGTTGGTTGAATTGAGCCGAGATGAATTCTCAGGGTGGCTTATTTTAAGGTGAGATGCTGCCCAAATTTTTGTAAAAATTAGGGGCAAAGATTTGGAATGTAATGCCCCACAAGTCTTTAACTAATGGTTTGGCATCGTTGTAAATTGTTTGTAGATTTTGGACGTCCTGAAGCATAAGTTGAAAATTGGTTTGCATTTGGATTGTTTGGGGGCGTTTAAGGTATGTAAAGCTATCCTACTTTTTGGCATGTCTTAGAAAAATATAGGTTATGATACGAACTCTATTCCCGCAATCCGAGCTTGTGTATAGTCTGTATTCATTCCTTGGCACTCTTGTATTAGCTTTGTCTTAATGTTGACTCTTATGTTTTTAAAGTTTGTAAGTTGCAAAATATGAGAAGTTTGATCAATTTTGAAAGAATTGATTTGTTAAAAGGTTTAAACGTATAACTGTCCATAATTTTTTGATAAAAGCTCAGATTGATTGAAAACTATTAGAAATGCCTCATAGAAGTTCATATGGTTTAGGATGAGTAAGCTCCCCATAAGTTGGGCTAGTTCGAGATCCCACCAGCCATAGGTCCCGTGCCACCCTTATATGTGAATTGATAATTGTTAAAGGAATTTGTGGTAAGTATTATTTTGATTTCAAATATGGATATTTCATATATCTTTCGGATTTTTGATAATGATTTCATGCATATGACTATTCACAACTCTGCTCGTGCCTATTATTATATCCTTCGCCAGTTCTCGGGCCGATTGTTGTCGTGCGCATTATGATATATATGTTCCGTCATTACGCTGTGTTTGGCGGGTCGGCTTTAGCTAAGGGCCAAACTCCGCTTAGTTGGTATGATGTAGTAATTGGGCTTACTGATATGTTTTTGATATGTGACGGAGATTTGGTCCGAAGATTTGAACTTTCTGGTGTTACGCTGTGGATGGCGCGTGACTGGAGGCGCCATCGTTCCAGTCTGTTAGGCATGATTTGGTATTTTGAAAAATAAACCTTTTGATGTTTTGGATATGCATTTTACTATTATACTTTTGTTTTGATTATTACTCTGATTCATATTCTGTACATTCTACTTTATATATTTGGTACGTATTTCATACTGACCCCCTTTTCTTCGGGGGCTGCATTCATGCCTGCAGGTATTGATATTCAGTTTGGTGGACTCAGCAGCTTAGGACATCCTTCTGCGGTTTGAAGTGATCCTCTACTCCGGAGCCCACTTTTGGCAGATATGCGTACTTTTGTGAAGTTGCATTATGTATGTATATATATTCGTTCAGGGGTACGACGGGGCCCTGTCCCATCCTATGACTCTGTCAGTCTGTTAGAGGTCTGTGGATACACATACGTGTGGGTTGTCCCTAGTTTGTCCAATTTGGCCTACATCATATGTTTGGTATATTTGATTGGCGGTTGTACCCACCACATCAGCTATGTCGGCCTATATTTGTATATATATGATCATTCTGTTAGCTCTGTATGATTTCTGTTGGTATATTTGGATGTGCAAGTCAGTCGGGACTATCTGTAAAGTAAAATAAGTGATGCTAAATGTTTCTTAAAAATGATATATATGTTTGTTCGGCTTTGAGAGTCAGTTTGATATTTGTGCTGGCATAAGCAATCTGTTTGGAATCTGTCTTTGAGATTACGTCTGGGTGCCCAAATCGGGCACTAGTCACAGCCCACGGGGTTGGGTCGTGATAGAAGTGGTATCAGAGCAGTTCATCTTCGGAGTGTCCACAGACCATTTCTAGTAGAGTCTTGTTTATCGATGTGTCAGGCCCCACATCTATAAATAGGAGGCTACAGGATATTTAGGATGTTACTCTTCTTTCTGATCTT
>DF364679.1:29243-42410 GCA_000787875.1 Solanum virginianum | reverse complement strand
ATCACCTAGCTCGGGGGGTGGTAGGCCCATATAACCGTGTTGGGGGTTTGTACGTATCAACCTTGTTGGGGGAACACCATCAACCTCATGAAGGGGGTGGTAGGCCTTGTATTGCATTATAATGGTCACTCCTTACACTCGTATTATGTTCTATATAAGCATGATTTTACTTTAAGCATCATTCATACATGTCATATTATTATGATGGCATCTATTGCTTATGATTATGCATTTTTTCTATGATGCCTATCTCTTGTTGTGTTGCATCCTACATACTTAGTACATTCAAATGTACTAACACATACTCTATGTCTATATGATATTACCATGTAAGAACCAGAGCTCCTATTCATTCTCCTCGTGGCTAGATGGACTGTTCAAGTTAGCTTATAGTGAGTCCTCAAGTTCGGGAACAATATCTATCTTCTCTCAAGCTTATGTTTAGGGTATGTTTTGTATGTTTGGATTACTTTTTATCATTATTATGTGTGAAACCAGTTGCTTATCTTGGCCCCCACTAAGTATCTAAGGTTTAGAGGTGTTGTTGGACATGTTATGTATCTATGCTATGAGCCTTGACTCTCTTATTTCTTAGTGCTTATGTATGGAAATTTACCCTTAGTCTTAATTTCCCTTGTTCATGCTTATCTCTTATTATCATTTTAATTTCTTCCATGACTAAGGATGTGCAATGATATGCTATGAGGCTTGTTTGGAGTTCCTTCGGGTTGTCCATTTGTCGGTCACATCCAGGCCCTAGGTCTGTAGCGTGATAAAAATGGTATCAGAGCACTAGGTTGGTAGGTCCTCGACGTCCAATAAATCGCATTGATTAGACTCATAATTAGGGTTGTGAAATGCGTCACAACTACAAATGGGAGGCTATGAGGCATTTTAGGAAATATTTTACTTCTTTATGATCTATGTTGTGCGATAGAGTTAGGTTCTTTAGGGCTTATTGCTTATCCCTCACCATCACATTACAAGATATGTCTCAAGCTACTCAGGATGGTGATATAATGAAGGCGGAGGTTCGAAATCCTTTTGGGTATTGGCCAAAGTGTAGACAAAGTTGGTAACTCGCCTCGATCAATAAGTGAGTGCTCCTAAGACTCCAATTGGTAAGAGGAGAGGTGATGAGGCCAAGAGAGCCCATATTAAAGGAAAGTTCCAAAGTCTCAAAGATAAAGATAGTGTGGTGCCTTATATTAGGTGCCCAAAATATGGTAGGATCCATGATGGCCCATGCTTGAGGGGTACTGATGCTTGTTATGGTTGTGGAGAGTTAGGTCATAAGGGGCAAGATTGCCCTTATAACCGTAATAAGAGTGAAGGAGTTATTGGTGGGATGACTAACCAAGAGTCAAAGGTGTGGAAAGTACCATAGTGGCCTATGCTTGAGGAAGACAAATGCTTGTTATGGGCATAGTAAAGTGGGTCACAAGCTAATGAATTATCCATATGTTCGAAGTAAGTGTAATGGTGGTTGACCTTCAGATCAAGGTGGTCACATGATCAAGTTGCTCAAAAAGGGGATAGGGTGCTCGATGTTGCTACCGATATGTTAAAATTTCCTTTGGCTTTGATGTGTTTGCATTGATGGGATGGTCTACCATTATTTCTTTTATTATTCTTTTAGATTCTCGTGGGGTTCATGTGTGTCTTGAACTCTTTATAGTGTCTATCTCGTTGGTGAGCTATTATTGTTTGAAAGTTTATAGGTGTTGTTCCATGCTCATACTGTATTAGGTCTTGCATTGTGACTTGTTAGGTAAGTGTGGAGGATTTTCATGCTATACTTGGGATGGATTAGTTACATTAGTGTTGTGTCCCCATTAAATGTAGGGCCCTTAGAGTTAAATTTGGATTCCCTATTAAATACGTGTTTGACTGGGGGCTTGTAAGGTGGTTACAAGGGGTAAATCCATTTCTTATCTTAAGGTATAATTGATCTTTAAGGGTTGCATTTATCATATTGTAAGAGTTAGGGGTGTTGAACCTTGGTCATTCCTATTGAGGTGAATCTGGTGATTAAGGGGTTAGTGAAGTCCTTCCCGATACTTTGAATTTGGGGTAGTGCCTTTTGGTTTAACTTATGACCGGTTATGTCTATGGGTTTCATAAATAGGGTCTTTAGTCCCTACCTTATTATGATTATGGTAGTCGCTAGTGATGAGGTATTAAATTATTTAGAGCTTGTGAACCAGTTGGGGGTAGGGTTGCAAATCTTGGGGTAAGAGGAGTTGTATGCTAAGTATGTGAAGTGTGAATTTTGGTTAGAGGAGGTAACCTCCCAAGGTTATATGGTGTTGGGGGATGGTTTTAAGGTTGATCCTAAGGTGGCGTATGTGAATAGAAACTGGCCTGGACCATTGACTCCATCATAAATTAGGAGCTTCTTAGGCTTAGCGGGTTACTATTGGAGGTTTGTAAGTGAGTTCTCTTCTACTACTTCTCGCATAACTAAGTTGACCAAAAAGAAGGCTAAGTTTGTGTGACCATTGAGTGTTGAAAGAGTTTCCAAATCTTGAGAGATAAATTTGTGTCCTCTTCTATCTTGTCTTTACTTGAATAGGGCAGAAGGGTTTGTTATGTTGTGATGTCTCCCAGATTGGTTGGGTTGTGTATTGATGCAAGATGGTTAGGTGGGAGCCTACGCTTTTAGATATTTGGAGATGCATAAGAAGGATTATCCTACCTATGACCTTGGGTTGGCCGCCGTGGTTTTGATTCCAAATTTTGGGTCATTTGTTATATAGGGTGCATGTTGATGTGTTTACCATTTTGAGTCTCTAATATGCATTCACCTGAAGGATCTTAGCTTGAGACGAGGAGCTAGATAGAAGAATTATGATATGAGTGTGTATTATCATCCCGGTAAGCTAGTGTTGTGGCGGAAGCCTTGAGGAAGGTGTCTATGGGTAGCCTATCACATGTCGATGGTGGTGATAAAGGAGTGGCTAAGGAGATGCATCAATTGGCCAGATTGGGGGTTAGGTTGGAAGAAGTTGACAATGGTGGTGTGATTGTGTTGATGGTTCTAAATCTTTATTGGTTGATGAGGTAAAAGGTAAGCAAGATCTTGACCCTGTGTTGTTGGGATTGAAGGATTTGGTAAGGGATGGTAAGGTGGAGGTTTTCTCCCAAGGGGGAGATGGTACTCTTAGGTACCAAGGTAGTTTATGTGTGCCTTATGTTGATGGTTTGAGGGACAAAATCCTTGATGAGGCCCATAGTCTTTCTTATTCTATTCACCCCAGTTCTAGCTAATGTATAGAGATTTGAGAGATATGTATTGGTGGAGAGGCATGAAGAGGGATATTACAAAATTTGGTTTCGATTGTCATAATTGTCAACAATTTAAAGCCAAACATAAAAGGGCGGGTTTCCTAACCCAAGACATGGATATTCCTACTTAGAAGTGGGAGGTGATTAATATAGATTTTGTGGTTGGGTTGCCCAAGACTAGAAAGGGTTTTGATTCCTTGTGGATTGCTATTGATAGGATGACAAATTGGCTTACGTTTTATCTGTTAAGACTACTTATGGTGTCGAATAGTATGCTAAATTGTACATTCATGAATTAGTGAGATTGTATGGGGTGTCCTTGCCTATTATATCGGATCGCGGTACTCAATTCACTTCATTTTTGGAGGTATTTCCAATGGGGCCTTGGTACAAGAATTAGACTTAGTATGGCCAAGCCGAATGAACTATCCAAACACTTGAGGATATGCTTAGGACTTATATTTTGGAGTGATCATCTGCCATTGATTAAGTTTTACTATAACAATAGCTATCATTCTAGCATTGGAAAGGTTCCTTTTGAGGCTGTCTATGGTAGGCATTGTAGATCACTGTTTGGGTGGTTTCAAGTGAGAAATATGGCCTTGTTGGGTTATGGACCTAGTTATGGATGCTATGGAGAAGGTAAGGTTGATTAGGGAAAGGTTGGAGATAGCCTAAAGTCGTCAAAAGTCCTATGTCGGAGTGAGAAGAAGAGAGCTTGAATTCAAAGTTAGTGATTGGGGCCAATTAAAGGTTTTACTCATGAAAGGTATGGTTTGCCCTGGTAAAGAGAGAATTGAATTAATGGTTTATGAGCCTTCATAGGGTGTTGAGGAAGGTTAGTGAGGTTGCATAAGAATAGGAAGTGCCTTTGGATATGGATGTGGTTCGTCCATTGCTTCATATTTCTAGGATTGTAGAGGTGTGTTCGTGATTCATGTGTTATAGGACTCTTAAGATTGTGGACACTGTGGAGGATGATCGACTTATGAGTAGGTCTGGTGGAGAAGTTGGGTGTATATGAGTAAGGTTGATTTGTGAGGGCTTAGTTTTTGTCAAGGTCCATTGGGAGAATTGTCAAGTCAATAGTATATCTCGGGGAGCCGGAGTGGGCATGGAGGAGCAATATTCGTCCTTTTTAATTCTATTCAAGCTTATGATAATACATCAAGTCCTTTCATGCATTTCAAGTCTTATGTTTCAGTCCCTATGTCATTGCATGCATTCATGATTATATTGAGAAAGATCATGGTGATTTTAACACTTATGTTGAGATTTTGAAAATGGTGTTTTAAGTGTGTCGTTGCATTCTTGTTGGGACTGATCTCTTTATGATTACTCTTCTCTTGTACATTTCTTTGGCATTCTAGGACAAATGTTTCCAAGGGGGAGATATTGTAACGACCCCAAAAAGTGCCCGAAAATGTGCTCGAAAGTGTCTGAAACTCTAATGTCAACATATCTTAAAATCCATGCGGGATATCCTGAAGGATCTTAGCTTGAGACGAGGAGCTAGATAGAAGAATTATGATATGCTTCCGAGTCTCAAGAAACTCATTCAAGCTTCAAGCACTCATTCAAATCTAAGTCAAGCTTATTTATGTCATTTAAGACCATTGTGGTTCCCCTACATCAAGCCAAGTTCAAAGGAATTTCCGTTGGTCAAGTTTTGCACAAGTATCTGTAGGAGGGTCAACTTTAAAGGTGCATATCTCTTAGCATACAAAGGACTGGGTGGTCTGCGACCTTCCATATTTGATATCTTTTAATTATCTTTCCAATGCACTTTGTTTTACTTTATTTAGAGTTCGTATGAAGAAGTTATGCCCGTTTTCATAGAACTTGTATGTGCAGGGGTATATAATGGCATTCCGTAAATTTAGGCATTTCTATTGGTATTTTGGAAATTCCTATGTTTCTTAAAAGCTCCTAAAAACATAACCCTCATCCTAAAGATTAAACTCACTCCTCCCAATTGGAATAACTCTCAAATTCTCTCAAGAGCCTCCATCAAAACCCCAATACAAATTCAAGGAAACTCAAGAGCAAGCTTTGGATTACAAGACCCACTTCAAATCTTCAAGTCTTTCACAACTCAATTTCAAGAAATTCAAGGTCTAAGGTATGCGGGTTTCATTCATGGGTACCTTTCAACCATGAAGCCCAATTTTTCATTTATATGAAAATTACATATTTCAAAGTTGTGTTGCTTATGGGTATTATTCATTAGAGATTATGACCATATACTCTATTGGGATTTTATGAAATTTTAGTTGAAAATGCATGATTACTCATTTTTTAAGTCTATACCATGAGATGAGTTACCTATTATGATTATACATGTTTTAAGCTTTAGAACCCTGATCTCTCTTGGGATTTGTTAAGGGGTTTAAATATACTTTGCAGGATGGTATTACCAAGTATTGGTAGACTATTTTACTTCAAGTTTTCTTGCATGATTTCATTCTTTAATTGCATGGTTTTATAGTAGCATTACACACCTGCTAAGTATTTGATAAAATATCCGGTTATGGTATCTTGTTGAATAGAAGATCCTATGCATGTCTTATGAGTTGAATGACTATATGATGATGAAATGATGATGGAATGATGATGGAATAATGATAAAATGATGATTCTATGCATGTCTTATGAGTTGAATGACTATATGATGATGAAATGATGATGTAATGATGATGGAATAATGCAGAAATGATGATGAAAAGGGATGTATGTATATGATGATGAAAGAAGTGTGTGTGTGTGTGTGTGTATATATATATATATATATATGATATTATCTCTATAGTGTAGGGATTACCAAGTCTATGTCGGTTGGTTGTAAGCCCAGGTAAACTATCGAGGGGTTTTTACCTTGATCGCCTAGCTGGGGGGATGGTAGGCCCAGGTAAGCTTGTTGGTGGATTGTACCCATCAACTTTGTTATGCATTTGTACCCATCAATCTTGTTGGGGGGTTTGTACTCCATCAACCTTGTTGGGGGTTTGTCGTCCATCAACCTCATGAAGGGGTTTGTACCTCATGCGTCTATCCAAAAGGGTGGTAGGCCTTGGATTGTACTATAATTGTAACTCCTTACACTCGTATTATGTTCTATATAAGCATGATTTTACTTTAAGCATCATTCATACATGTCATACTGTTAGTATGCTATCTATTCCATATGATTATGCATTTTACCTATGATGCCTATCTCTTGTTGCATTGCATTATACATACTTAGTACATTCAAACGTACTAACACATACTCTATGGCTACATGATATCACCATGTAGGAACCAGAGCTACTATTGATTCTCCTCGTGGCTAGACATATTGTTCAAGTTAGCTTATGGTGAGTTATCAAGTCCGGGGATAACATCTATCTTCTCTCAAGCTTATGTTTAGAGTATGTTTTGTATGTTTGGATTACCTATTGTCATTATTATGAGTGTGATTGCTTGCCTTGGCCCCCGCTAAGTATCTAAGGTTTAGATGTGTTATTGGACATGTTATGTATCTATGCTATGAGCCTTGAATTTCTCTTTTATTGGTGCTTATGATATGGAAATTTACCCTTACTCCCAATTTCCCTTTGTTATGCTTATCTCTTATTATCATTTTAATTGCTTCAGTGACCATGGATGTTCAATGATATGATATGATCTTGTTTGGGGTTCCTTCGAGTCCCTCATTTACTGGTCACATTTAAGTGCTAGGTCTGGGGCGTGACACAAACTCACCCATTCACAATTAGTGATCAGATATATCATACCAGCATCTAACCACTTAATGATTTATTTGCACACAACCTCCTACATTAGTGGGTTGAGACATCTTTGAGGCTCAATACTTGGCTTATAATCCTTAATCAATTGAATCTTTTGAGTATATATGACAGGTAGGATGCATATGATGTCTACAATCATCTATCCAATAGCTCTTTTGAATTGTTTGAGTACCGAAACTAATGCTTCCACCTATTTATCATTAATATTTGCAAGAACAATAATACGCAAAGTATTGTTAGCACCCAAAAACACATACCGTAGGTGGACTAGAAGAGCCTTTAATTCCAACAATAGTGGCTCCTCAATAGATGGTCGTGTAGGTGGGGACTTGCAATTCTTCAAAATCAACTCAAGCTTGAGTTAGTGCTTGTGATAACCATGTGCTCCAAGTGCCTTAACTGTCTCATCATAATATGGGACGTCATCACTCTCAAAGTTCATTAATATAGCCTCAAGACTTTGACACCTAGTCCCTTCTCAATTGGTACCTCAAGTTGCAATTCATCAATGCTCTCAATAATAGAGACAACTTTTAGATCATCAGGTCTCTTCATGGACTGGAAAATATTGAAGACAACTTCTTTGTTATTCAATCTAAACTTGAGTTGACCCAACTCTATATCAACAAGTGTTAGCCCAGTGACTAGGAATGGTCTTCCCAAGATGATTGTGATGTTGAAGTTAGCTTCACAATAAAGTATCACGAAGTCTACAGGGAATATGAAATTCTCAACTCAAACTAGAACATCATAGAGTATCCCCACAGGCTTTTTCACAATCCTATCTTCTATTAACAACCGCATTGTAGTCCACGTGAGGGATCCCAAGCCAAACTGATTGAACATGGAAGAGGCATTAAATTAATGTGGCCTCCTATTGTTGCCTAAGCTACACCTCTTTTTTTAGGCTAAAGCAGTCGCTGTCAAGATATAGAACCTAACCAAGGTTAGATTCGAACCCAAGGGAATATCGTAGACTTAGATGAATTAAATTGCAATTTGGGTTTACTTACTAACTTATCTCCCTAATGGGAGGGCTTTGATAATAACTAAAGAATGTAATGTTAAACTAAAACAAAAGTTTAAACCAATATGGAGAGAAACTAGGTATTGTGTTCCCCATGATTCCCCAACTTAGTATCACCAAATAATCGAATCTTTCCTAGTGTGTAGCATACAGAACGGTGAGTTAAGTTCACCAAACCCTTTGGCCCAGGTGAGAGGAAAATTTTAGTATGTGATTTGGTCTATTCCTGTAGTGTGACATTACTAACCCTTATATATTTTCCCAGTACAACCTCCCCTTGGCCCAGTTTGGTTGATTAGATGAGAAATATCGATCGAATTTTGTTAATTAATATCTATTCCTATTCATTAGTACCTTGGTCCAGTTAGTTAATACTAGGCAGTTTCTAATATTGTCAACCATAAGAAAACATTCAAAATGAAGAGAATTAACTGATACATGCATGCACACTTTTCAAGAATTACGAATTATTTTGTTTTATGTTATTAGTTATTTAGGGATCCCACAACCCTAGTTGTGGATTTAGCTACTCATGATCTGTGCAAATGCAAGACTTATGAATTTGAATAACATAATAGAGCACTTACATAATTGAATTAAGCACAAGAAAATCCCCAGCTTCAATGAGAATCACAAGATTGTAATTAGAAGATGAAGTTAAAGTTTACAAGTGTTTGTCAAACTCTCCAATATTTTTCTCTACTGTATCTCTTCTCATCCTAACTTGCTGACTCCTTAAGAAAAATAACCTAAAAACCAATTTATAATTTTTAAAATATAAATCCAAAATAAAATAGGATAACTGGGTCGACAGGCTCCACGAGGTGCTCTACGGGCTGTATATTAATTTATGGTTCATAGTTTGGCTTTCGTACTTTCATGCTTCAATTCTGGACATGGCTTCTATGACACTCCTATATGGCCTGTAAAGGGTTCTATGACCCATACGGGGTCTCGTCTAATGAAATTTCTGTAAGTCATCACTTTCTGATCCTCGGGGTATGAGATTTGGTCTACGACTCATAAAGTGTTCCACTACTTGTCTGTATATTCGTCAATCAAACTTCAAAAATCCACCCTTCACTGGAATTGCATGTGAAACCTCCTTCACGATCTATAGAATATTTTATGGCCCATATAGGGCCTCGTGGATCCTCAAAATTAAAAAGTTCTATCCCAAAATCAATGCCAACCCTAAAATCTTGCAAAACAAACATAAAAACACATTAAACCTACTAACATCGCATTGAGAACAGACAAAATTCCAAGTTTTAAGCATAAAAAGTGTTGTATTTTGATAGCACATCAACACCATCAACTTAAAATTGTTGTTTATCCTCAACCGATGGACTCAATGTATATAAGTTGCATAATAATACACAGACCTCAATATAGTGGCATACATCTCATCAAACTTAAGCACAGACACCCCCACATCATTTCTAAACACAATCAGATAGTTATCTGGCCAACCAATACAGACTAATGCATATGATAATGCAACTATGACAAGCGAGGTACTATCAAAAAGCTACAATCACTGAATAAGTCTAATGTTAACATTGCATTACTAGTTCCCTTACAGAAAGAAGTCCCATATCTTACTCACAATGATGGTTTCATGTTTAATCTTGGTATTGTGCAAAATCACTCACTCTCACAAAAGACATTTGTGTATGATGTCCAATACCATATGCTTGCCCCTATACTCATGACTAAGACCTTTGACTACTTGGATTAGGGTCACTTTAGGACTTTACAAGCTTGTAATGTAGGCTCAGGGGGCTTTTTTATGATGCTTTGGGAAAATAGTGACTAAAGGACCTCCTTGACACTATCGTTTTCTATACTTTCACCCTACCAACACTGTTACTTTTATTCCATTCTCCCTTACTCGTTTTTCAAGCTTTTCTGGGTGCTTTCTTTTGATTTTCAACTTTTTGCCTTGTTTTTATACTTCTTTTTTTTCTTTTTAGCTCATACTAAGCATCACCTATTTTTTTCTTGCACGCAATACATATTTTCCCCCTTTTCCATGTACACTAATGTTTCCCTTCATTTTTTGGTTTACCTTTACACCAGCCACCCTCAACTTTGGCTTTTGGCTTGAGTTGAGATGTACATTATCCAACCTCAGAACCAGGGCCACTTTTGATAGCCACCCTAAACTTAGGCTTTTTGACTCAATCAAGGTGCATAATGTCCAAGGAAGGACCAGGGCCAATTTTATGATTTTACAACTAGTAAGGCTAGGTCATTTAGGGTTTTATAAAGAAACGGTACATGTCAGGCTCAATCATTAGAGTCAAGGGATATTCTGCACATTTGGTTGGTTATTCAGGCTAAGTGGACTGTTATGAACAGCGGCCTAAGATACTTTCCTAACCAACTAACCTAAAGTCCAAATCAGAGTAATAGTGTAGGTTCTGAATTGTAACACAGTACATGAGTTTAGCGAATCAAGCTCCCACTCACATGATACTGATTACATTATGAGCACAGACTCTCATATCATGCTTTTCATCTCAATTTTATCCTTACTTATCAAAACAAGCATTGTCAACATACTTAACCATGCATGGTTGCTACCTAGACTAACTAATCAAAAATATGGTGGGTATCATTTTTCAGAAAAAGCACCAAAACACATATATGTCATATATATCAGTACCATTTGCTACCAATACTATCTAAATATTCTAAACATGTCAGTTAAACAAAAAACAAAAGAATACTTATAGAAAAAAAGAACATAGGCAAGAAAACCCCTAAGATTAAAAAATTGGGATAGTTATAGGTCACGACTACTCAGACTTAACTGAGGCCTATAACTACCCATACCCCATCAAAAAAGAGGTGGATTGTTCTCAATGCACATAATCAAAACAAAGTAAAGCACTCCAGTTAAAAACATATTGAGGCACCTAAGTGCCAGTGTCTACCTTAGGTTACCTTCCAAGTAGTGCCTAATTTATTGTCGTGATACGACTTGGACAACTTGGTTACTTAGAGTTCATCAAGTACCCAAACCTCATTCTTTAGATCATCTAGCCTCTTCATTGACTGACAGATATTGAAGACAACTTCTTCATTGTTCAATCTAAACCTGAGTTAACTAGCTTCCATATCTTCTAGTGCTCGACCAGTGTCTAGGAATGGCCTTCCCTAGATGATTAGGATGTCAAAGTCAACTTCGCAAACTAGGATCACAAAGTTTGCAGGGAATGTTAATTAGTCAACTTGTATAAGCACATCACAAAGTATCCCCACACGATTCTTCATTGTGTGGTCAACTATTGCCAACCGTATGCTCGTCGGAGCAGGGGTGCCAAGTCCTAGCTTCTTGAAGACCTCAAAGGTCTTTAAATTTATGCTGGCATTGAGATCACACAATGCCCTTTCAAACTCCACATCTCAATTATGCAGGGTACGGTAAAAGTATCAGTATGTTTTCACTTTTGAACCAAGGACCTCATAGCAATTGCATTGCAATGTTGGATTTCTTGGAAGAGCTCCTGACTTGCAGCAGGCTTGTTCATAACTATGTCCTTCATGAACATTTCGTACCCTCGCATTTTCTCCAATGCGTTAATAAGAGGGGTGTTCACGGAGAGTTATTTCAGTGTGGAGAGGAAGTGCTTGAACTTGCCCTCCTTCTCCTTCTTAACTCTTTGAAGGAACAAAGGAGGAGGATTGGGAATGGGTTTTGGCTTCTTTGGCATATCTGTAGCATCACTTACCCCATCCTTTACATGATCATCTCTGGTGTCCACATCTATGACCTCAACTGTCTCCTCTCGAATATCATCCTCATCAACCGGTATGGGAGGATCCATAGTACTCTTTCCACCATGAGTAGTAACTGCCATGCACTAGGCAGTGTACCCCTCTAACGCTGATTAAGTTTAGTTGACACTTGACAAAATTTGCTTATGATGTTTGATAGTAGTAGAAGGATACTCAATTTTCTGATTTGTACTGAAGATCTCATACTTCATCCCCCTTAGAGTCTTATCTCGTGTCTTAACTTTCTTCAATAGGCGGTCAAACATCTCCTCAACTCTGGAACTACTAGCACCGGTGTTGTGGTTGCATGGTGGCGCATAAGGACTGATCATACCCCAGGTATATCTTTCTTTTAGAGTCTAAAGCGGTGGTTGTCAAATATAAAACCTAACCGAGGTTAGGGTCTAATCCCACAGAGAATACAGAGACTTCCAAATTGATTCACTAATAAACAGTTTAAGTATTAACTAACTCAATTCCCAAAAAAGGGGGTGGGGTTGGGGGTTGCAATGATTGATAAGAAATTAAACTAACTAACTAAAACAAGAGATAATCAATAATAGAGAGCAACTTTGAAATTGTGTTCCCCATGATTCACCAACTCAATATCCTAGGATAACCCAATTCTCGAACAGAGTATAGCATGTAGGATGATAATTTAAGTTCACCAAGCCCTTTGGTCAAAGGTGATAGGAAAATTTCACTATGTGACTTGGCCCATCTCCATAGTGTGCCATACTAACCATTAGCCATAGTCCCAGTTAATCTCCTATTGATCTAGTTCGGTTGATTATATGAGAACACATCCTCAAATCCTGTTAACTAATCTCTTTTTCTATTTATTACTACCTGGATCGGGAAGGTAACACTAGGAAAGATCTAACGTTTGCCACCACTAGAAGACATGCAAAACAAAGAGAATTGATTAAAACATGTAAATACCTATTCCAAGAATTGCAAATTATCCAGGTTTATTTGGTTAGATCTTCATGGTTGCCACAACCCCAAGATGTAGGTTTTAGCTACTAATGTTATGGGTATATGAAGAAACTATGAATTGAGAAGACATAATTAATTACTTTCCCAATTGTATTGAAGATCAAGCAAACCCAAATTGTATTAAGAATTGATGATGTTGACACTCTAATAAGAAAGTCATCGCTGTCAGCAATTAACCTAACCGAAGATTAGAGTCGAATCCACAGGGAATACAAGGCTTGACTATAAGAATTCACTATCAATCATTTCGAGTATTTATAACTAAAATCTCTAAAT
>DF364679.1:4515-24094 GCA_000787875.1 Solanum virginianum | reverse complement strand
TATTGTTACTATGCATGTTTTGAGCTATGAAACTATAATCTATTATGAGATTTGATGATGGATTTCAAGGTATCTTACATGAGAGTTTTACTATGTGTTGGTGGGTTTATTTGCATTGAGTTGTCGCACTTGATTTCACTCTTGAATCGGATGATTTTGAAAAAGCATTACACACCCACCAAGTGTTTGATAAAATGTCTTGACAAGGATTCTTAAAGTTATTGATGATCTATTGTATGATTTATGATGATTTTGGGCTTTCAAAATATGTATTGAATTCATGAAAATGTCTATTCTGTTGTAATGCCGGATTAAGCCCTTTTTCAAAGATTTTACCTCTTGTGAGCCTTTGATATTAATGCAAGGGTAATGTTTGGCAATGATCTATTCTTATGTTTTTAAGTTAGGCTTACCATTAGAGGTCAAGTACGTGTAAAAGCTACGTGTGTCATGATTCCATGTTTATTGCAAGTTATTAAAATACGATTATTATAAGTATTCCATGGGATTACACTTAGCACCAATGGATGGAGGTTTTGCTCTCTTTCCTTGAACTATGTGCCATAATAGAATTATATTGTACTCTTGCTATACTAGTGGATCCATTTAGTGCACTCTCTTAAAATTCTTCCCGAAATGGGACAGGATCTCGTAAGGTAAAGTTTCTCATAAAAATCCTTTCCGAAATGGGACGGGTTCGTGTAAGGCGGTTACGTCTCCAAAATAGGATAGGCTCCAGCAAGGCAAAGTATGGTTTACCTTAGCAAGTAGTGAAATGACCCCAAAAAGTGCCTGAAAATATGCCTCAGAAGTGCCTGAAATTGTAATTCCATATATCTCAAAATTCGTGCGTGATATAAACAATTTGACTTCATATTCTTGTTTAGGGGTCAAAATTGAGTGGAAAATGGGTCTAACCTGAATTTTAGATCAATCATATCAAAATTCAAAAATGCAAAGTGAGCAATTTCCAGTGAACTAGCGCACCCTAGGTGCAACGCTCTAGGGGCACGGAGAAGGAGTATTTTTTCCAGTTTTATTAGTTCGGTCCAAATCTTTTGGGTCTTGGACCTAAGTCTTCCCATACATGAAAAGGCCTATACTTAACCATATTTCACTTTCATATCATACAAGACATTCCAATACTCTCTCAAACACTTAGACAAATATTTCACCGAATTCAAGTGTCCTAAACTCACTTTCGAATCTCAAGAAACTCATTCAAGCTCCAAGATCTCATTAAAATCTAATTCAAGCTTATTTATGTCATTTAAAACTATCATGGGTCCCCTACATCAAGCCAAGTCATAGGAATTTTTGTTGGCTATGTTTTGCACAAGCACTGGTAGAAGGGTCAACTTTATCTCTTAGTACAAAAATACCTGGGTGGCCCAAAACCTACCAAATCAAAGCTCGTTTAATAATTTTTCCAATGCACTTGGTTTCACCTTATTTAGAGTTCAAATTAAAAAGTTATACCCATTTTCATAGAACTTATATAGTAGAGGTATATACGGGGTTTCGCCAAATTTTGCCTCATTAATGGCACTCCGTAAATTTAGCTATTTTTATTGGTATATTGGGAATTCCTATGCTATCTTAACACCTTCTAAAGATCTAACCCTATTCCTAAAGATAAAATTCACTCCTCCTAATTGGAATACACTCTTAAATTCTCTCAAGAGCCTCCATCAAAACCCCAATACAAATTCAAGAAAACTCAATAAAGATCAAATTCACTCCTTCCAATTGGAATACACTCTCAAATTCTCTCAAGAGCCTCCATCAAAACCCCAATACAAATTCAAGAAAACTCAATAGCAAGCTTTGGGTTTCAAGACCCACTTCCAAACTTCAAGTATTTCACAACTCAATTTCAATAAATTCAAGGTCTAAGGTATGTGGGTTTCATTCATAGGTACCTTTCACCCATGAAGCCCAATCTTCCATTTCTATGAAAATTACATGTTTTCAAGTTGTGTTCCTTATGGGTATTATTCGTTAGAGATTATGATCATATACTATATTGGGATTTTATGAAAGTTTGGTTGAAAATACATGATTACTCATTTTTATGTCTATACCATGAGATGATGTACCTATTATGATTATGCATGTTTTAAGCTTTAGAACTGTGATCTCTCTTAGGATTTGTTAAGGGGTTTCAATGTACTTTGTAAGATGGTATTACCAAGTATTGGTGGGCTATTTTACTTCAAGTTTTCATGCATGATTTCACTCTTGAATTGCATAGTTTTATACTAGCATTACACACTCGCCAAGTGTTTGATAAAATGTCCGGTTATGGATTCTTGAGGAATTGAAGGTCCAATGCATATCTTATGATTTGAATGACTTTATGATGATGAAAGGAAGGTTTATATATGATCATTATATGAGGATGAAAGGAATGTATGTATATGATTATGAAAGGAATATATGTATATGATTTTATCTCTAGTTTGTAGATGACCAAGCATCACTCGGTAGGTTGTAGGCCTGAGTAACCATGTTGAGGAGTTTGTACCTCCATTGCCTCACTCAAGAGGTGGCAGGCCTATGAAACCTCGTTGGGGGTTTGTACCCATCAACTTTGTTTGGGGTTTGTACCCATCAACCTTGTTGGGGAGTTTATACTCCATCAACATTGTTGAGGGGTTTGTACTCCATCAACCACATAAAGGGGTTTTTACCTCATGCACCTCTCCAAAGAGGTGGTTGCCCTTGGGTTGCACTCAGAATGGTCACTCCCTACATGTGTATTATGTTCTATATAAGCATGATTTACGCTAAGCACCTTCCATGCATGTCATATTGCTATATGCTCATCTATTGCCTAATTATGCATTTTGATTATGTTGCCTATCTATTGTTGCATTGCATTATACATACTTAGTACATTCAAACGTACTAATGCATACACTATGCGTACATGATATTACCTTGTAGGAATTAGAGCTTCTATTGGTTCTTCTCCTCATGGCTAGACAGATTTTTCAAGTTAGCTTTTGGTGAGTCTTTAAGTCCGGGGATAATATCTACCTTTTTTCATGCTTATGTTTAGACTATATATCGTATATTTGGATTACCTAATGTCATTATATATGGGTGAGCCCGGTTGCTTGTCTTGACCCCCGCTAAGTTCTATGTTTAGAGGTGTTGTTGGACAAATATGTAAGGATGTTTTGAGCTTGATTCTCTCTTGTCTCTCTTGAAATTTTTATGACATGAAGGTTTTCCCTTAGTCCCTATGCCCTTATTTCTACTCTTTTACTATGTTTAATTGTTTTCGCGACCAAGGATGTATAATAATATGTTAAGAGGCTACCTTGGGGGTTCCTTTGGGGTAATCACTGGGATTCCAATTTATAACTCGCTTAGTCTTATTCTATGTCGGTTGAGGTCTCTTCCCTCACATCTTTTATGTTCTATGCAAGTTGAATGATTTACAAGCATGTTTTACTTCAAGCATTGATCATGCATGCCATATTTAGATTATGCTTATCTATTCCCTTTTCCTATGTATTTTGACTATATTGGCTCATGTCTTGCTGTAATGCATCCTACATACTTAGTACATTCAAATGTACTAACATATACTTTTGCCTTCATGATATCACCATGTAGGGAACGAAGCTTCTCTTGATCATTCTCCTTGAGGCCAGTGAGATTCTTCAAACAAAAGCATGGTGAGTCCTCAAGTTTGAGGGCGGTATCTACTTTCTTGCTATTTTAAGACTTCTTATGTTGAACATTTGACATTATGAGGGTGACCCCAGAAACTGTCTTGGCTCCCGCTCTAATCTATGTTTAGAGGTGTTGGAACAATTGATGTATCTATGACTTGAGCTTTGACTCTTGAGTATTTTATGATTATCCAAGTCTTTCCTTAGCCCTTTTATCCTTATTTCTATCTCTTATTTTTATTGTATTTCTTCCGTGACCAAGGATATTTAAATAGTATGCTAAGAGCCTTGTTTAGGGTCTCTTCAAATTTCCTATTCGCTATGTCATGTCTAGGCCCTAGGCTTGGGTCATGTAAAACTTGGTATCAAGCACTAGGTTGTTCATAGTCCTTGGAATTGAATAGACCATGTTGATTAGAGTCTTATTCATAGTTGTGAAGCTCTTCACAACTATGAGTGAGAGGCTATGAGGCATTTTAGGAAATGTTTCACTTCTTCATGGTCTATTTCATGTACTAGAGCTAGGTCCTCTGAAGCTTATATATTATTTTTAATTATTACATTTTATAATATTTCTCAAGCCATTCAGGACGATGACATTTCCAATGGGGAGGTTCACAATGCTCTATTGATATTGGCCAAAGCTATGACCGCCTAACTCAACCAATCAGTGGGCACCCTTAAGAGCTCAAATGATAAGAGGGGGAAGAAAAAGGCCAAGAGGGTGCTAGTTGAGGGTACTTCATCTTCTACTAGACTACTAGTGCCCAAAGAAAAGGACTCTTTTTGCCATTTGTCAAGGGTGTGCCAAGAAATACCAAGGAAGGTGTTTGGTGGGAATTACGGATTGTTTCAAGTGTTGCAGTGTTAGGGATAAGATGATGGATTTCCTGGTGGCCTCAAGGGAATGGAGAAGAGGGGTCCACATTGAACGTGGCAATGGTAGGTGGACTCGCCCTAGGTGCCCAAAATGTGGGAGAAACCATAATGGTGGTTGTCTGAGGAACATGGGTACATGTTATGGGTGTGGCAAGATGGGCCACAAGATTGTTGATTGTCCATATGCTTAAAAGAATGGTAAACGTGTTGGTATTCAACCTTTCCTCCATGCCAAAAGTATAGAAGCACCATTCGGGAGATTGTTTGGCCGATTTGAGTGTATATTTTGAGTGTGGTGCAAAGGATCATAAGTCTAAACATTATCCATAGGTTAATAAGGATCATGAGAATGACCACCGATGTTCTCAACCATATCCTTCTATGGGTCACTAGATGGAGTAATGCTTCACAGGTATGTTTAAGGTTTATGATTTTGATATGTATGCACTCTTTCTTTTGTTACTTCATTTTGCATAAAATGTTACATTGTGATTTTATTGAGTTGGATATGGTGGATTTTGATATCATTCTTGGGATGGGTTGGTTGCATGCATATTATGCTTCTATTAATTGCAGAACCCGTCTGTAGGATTTAATTCCAATTCCCTAATGAACCCGTCCTTGAGTGGAAAAGTTGTGATGTGGTGGTCAAGGGTAGATTCATTTCTTGTATTAAAGCCCAAAGTTGATTTTTAGGTTTGTCTCTATTATCTTGTGAGGGTTAGGGATGTTGATTCCAAAGTCCTTCCTATAGAGTCATTTCCTATGGTTAATGAGTTTCTTGATGTCTTTCCCGATGAGCTTCCTGGTGCTCCTCCCGAAAGGGAAATAAATTTTGGTATAGAACTCCTTCCCGATATCCAACTCATTTCTATTCCCCTTTACCATATGGTCCTGGCAGATTTTAAGGAACAATTGAGGGATTTGTTAGAGAATGGTTTTGTAAGGCCTAGTAAATCACCTCGGGATGCATTAGTGTTGTTTGTGAAGAAAAAAATGGTTTTCTTAGTATGTGCATTGATTACCAAAAACATTATAGAGTCACCATAAAGAACAAGTATCCTCTACCAAGGATTGATGACCTTTTTGATCAACTTCAAATGGATAGTCTCTTTTCTAAGATTGATCTTCAATCCAGGTATCATCAAGTGAAAGTAAGGGAGTGTGACATTCCTAAAATGACTTTTTAGACTAGGTATGGACACTCTGAATTTATGGTTACGTCTTTTGGGTTGACTAATGCACCATCTATATTTATGGATCTCATGAATATGGTCTTTAAACCCTACCTTGATTTTTTGTGGTGGTTCTTGTTGGTGATATCTTGATTTATTCCCAAAATAGGGAGGAGCATGTGGATCACTTGAAGGTGGTGTTGCGAATAATGAGGGAGGAGAGGTTATATACTAAATAAGAAAAATATGTGTTTTGCTTAAAAAAGGTTGCATTTTGGGACATCTAGTGTTGGGTGATGGTATTAAGGCCGATCCTAAGAAGATGGAGGTGATTATAAATTGGCCTAGACCTTTGACTCCATCGGACGTTAGATGTTTCTTAGGTTTGACGGGTTATTATCGGAGGTTTGTGAATGGATTCTCTTCTATTTCCTCTCCTATGACTAAATTGACTCAAAAGAAGGCAAAATATGTATGGAAAGGATTTGTTGTATATTGTGATGCCTCACGAATTGGTTGGGGGAAGGTTGGATGAACTTGATAATGGTGGTGTAGTGGTTGTTGATGGTTCTAAGTCTTATTGATTGAGGAGGTAAAGGCAAAACAGGATCTTGACCCCGCCTTGATACAGTTGAAGGCCTGGGTGGGAAATGGTAGAGTGCAGGTTTTCTCCCAAGGGGGAGATGGTGCCCTTAGGTACCAAGGTAGGTTGTGTGTGCCAAGTGTGGGTGATTTGAAAGAATTGATCTTGAAGAAAGCCCATAATTTATGCTATTGTATTCACCCTAGTTCTACAAAGAGGTATAAAGATTTGAGAGAGGTGTATTGGAGAGATCTTGAGTTTAAGGTTAGTGATTGGGTTTACTTGAAGGTCTCATCATGAAGGGTGTAGTCCGATGTGGCAAGAAAAAGAAATTAAGACCAAGGTTTATGCGCCCTTATAAGGTGTTGTGGAGGATTTGTAAGGTAGCCTACAAGATGGAGTCACCATTAATATGAGTATGATTCATCCGGTCTTTGATGTGTCTATGTTGAGGAAGTTTTCAGGTGACCCAAGTGCTATTATGCCTTTAGATATGGTTGGTGTTGTAGAAGATAATTTGAACTATGAGGAGGTCCCAGTAGGGACTTTGGCTAGTTAAGTGAAGAGGTTGAGAAATAAAGATGTAGCTTAAGATGACCCAAACTAGGGCCTAGATGTGACATGGTGCATGGGGAACCTGAAGGAACCTCAAGCAAGCCTCTTAGCATATCATTACACATCCTTGGTCATGGAAACAATTAAAGAACAATAAAAGAGTAGAAATAAGGGCATGGGGACAAAGGGAAAACCTTTATTTCATAAAACATCAAGAGAGTAAAGCTTATAGCACCATTACATATTTGTCCAACAACACCTCTAAACATAGAACTTAGCGGGGGCCAAGACAAGCAACCAGGCTCACCCTCATAATAATGAAAATAGGTAATCCAAATATACAAGATATGGTCTAAGCATAAGAATAAGAGGAGTTAGATATTGTCCCCGGACATGAGGATTCACCAAAAGCTAACTTGAACAATCCGTCTAGTCACGTAGAGGAGGATCAATAGGAGCTCCGGTTCCTACATGGTGATATCATGTAGGCATAGAGTTTGTGTTAGTACATTTGAATGTACTAAGTATATAGGATGCAATGCAACAAGAGATAGACAACATATTCAATATGCATAATGATAAGCAATAGATAGCATAATAGTAATATGACCTGATTAAAGCTTAAGTAAATCATGCTTGAAAATATTCATACATGCAAAACTTGTTTAACACAGTAAAGTAACATAATTAGATCATCCAAATACCTTATA
The DNA here is from genome assembly GCA_000787875.1 of Solanum virginianum. Lineage (NCBI taxonomy): Eukaryota > Viridiplantae > Streptophyta > Magnoliopsida > Solanales > Solanaceae > Solanum > Solanum virginianum. The sequence continues at coordinate 16,506 of DF364679.1, read as the reverse complement.
CTAGAGGGTGAGGGATATAGCATAAGTCATATCCCCTTCTACTAGGTAAATGGGTAGTACATAAGGGTAAAGAGATAGCATAATTCATAACCCCTATATGTAAAAATGAGATAATGAATAGCACATAAGGGTAGACAGAGCATAAGTTATAACCCCTAGATGTGAGTATGATATAAAGAATAGGACATAAGGGTAGAAGGTAGCATTGGTCATAACCACTACATGTGAGCATGAGATAATACATAATATTGAATAGCATATAAGGATGAGGCATACCACATGGTTCATAACCCCTTCATATGAGTACATTGCATAAGGTCAAATCAGACACGAGGGTAAGGAGTACAACATAGTTCATAACCCCTTTATGTAAATGTGATTAAGTAATATTGATTCATACATGAGGGTAAGGTATACAACATAGTTCATAACCCCTACATGTAGAAATTAGCCTTGTACTAGAGGGTAAAACATATAACATAGTTCATAACCCCTTCTAGTAGGCTTCATAATTCACGAGAGCATAAACCTTAGTATAAGGACTCCATAATTCATCAATTATTCCAAAGAACACAACGAACATGAGAGCCCAACACTTCACTTACAATATGATAGGTGATTTACATGATTTAAAATCACATATATATATTTTGTGCATCACCATAAGCCACTTGAATCATAAACCATGCAATAGATCATCAATAACTCAAGAACCCTAATCCAAAAATTCTATCAAATACTTGGTGGGTGTGTATTGCTAGTGTAAAACCATGCAATTCAAGAGTGAAATCATGCTAGAAAATTCCATGTAAAACCATCAATATATACTTGGAAAAACCCTTAAGCAACATACATCAAAGCCCTTCATCAAATCTCACAATAGATCCTAGATTCAAAACTCAAAACATGCTAAAATAGTCATAATTTCATGACACCCCAACATAGTGTGCACTGAAATTAATAATAGAGAAGACCCATGAGTAAATCAACTTTAAGTCATGCAATTTTAGGTAAAAAGGAAGCCTTGGGCATCATGGGTGAAAAGAAACCATGAAAGAAACCCACATACCTTGACTTTGGAGAGTTTCTTGAAGAAGATTTGAAATGGAGACTTGAATCTTGAATGAAATCCTTAGATCCAGATGAGTTTTGGGACTCTTGAATCTTGAGGAGGACTTGGGGCTTGACTTGGTTTCCTTGAATTCCAACAAGACTTCTTGAAAACATTGAGAATGGATGAGGAATTTGATGAAGATTAGAGAGGAGGATTTTGAGAGGTTTTTGGTTGGGTTTTCGGGCTTAAAATGGCTTGACAATGAGGGATTTTTGTATATATAGGTATAGGATTATTACCCAATTTCCCTAGAGTAAAAAGAACAATTTTGGAAATTTTTTAACTAGTCCGCGTCAGGTCCGCATCACAGACCCGTCGTGGATAACTACTCAAAGTACACCTTGTAGGTACTCGCTTCTATCTTAATTTTTCCCTCTGAACAAGAATATGAAGTCAGATTTTTGAAATTCTGCACGGATTTTGAGATATTGAAAAAAATGCATCATAGGGTCTTTCTGTGTTATGTGGAGGGGTATTTAAATATCCCCAATTTGAGATATAAGGGAATTACGATTATGGGGGCATTCCTAAGCAAGTGTGGGGCATTTCAATATCTCCTCCTTGGGATTATTTGTCCCTAAATGTCGAAGAAACATATATAAGAAGAGTAATAATGAAGGAATCAACCCCAAGAAGAATGCAATAATGCACCTAAACACCATTTTCAAAAATCTCAACCTAAGTGTTAAAATCACCATGAACTTATCAATATAAACATGAATGTGTGCAAATGACATAAGGGCTAAAACTTAAGACTTAGAATCATAGAAGAAAGGACTTGACATGTCATCATAAGCTTGAATAGAATAAAGGAGGTACGGATATTGCTTCTCCACAACCGCTCTGGCTTCCCGAGAGATACTATCGGTTTGACGATTCTCTGAAAAGGCCTTGACGTACTTTACATCCTTATTAATCAACATTTCCACCTTTCCATTAAATACCCTTGTCGGGACCTTCTTCTAAGCCAAGTCATCCTTCACAATACCTACAACCTCAAAGAGCTCTATAGTACTAGAGTCACCAACACATCCTCTCAACCTAGAAGCATGAAGAACCAGACAAACCATATCCATATCCAAAGGCAATTCCCATTCACATGCAACCTTACTAATCTTCCTCAACACTCTATTAGAACCCACAAACCATAAACTCAATTTCCTTTCTTGCCATCTGGACCACACCCTTCACAGGTGGGACTTTCAATTGAACTAAACCATCAACATAACCACCTATAGCCTACCTTAGTATCCAAAGACACCATCTCCCCCATGGGAGAAACCTCCACTTTACCATCCCTCACCAAGACCTCAAACTCTATCAAGACGGGGATCAAGGCCTTAATTAACTAGATCTCTTGAACCAAAGAAGATTCAGAATCATCAAAACCATAACACCACCCTTCTCACTTTACCCAACCTTACCTCCATCGAAATTCACAACATCACCCTCAAATGATTCACAAGCTCTTCCTCACTTCAGAAAATAACCCATCACATCATTACTAAGTAACACCACAATATAACAAGGTAGGGACTAAAGACCTTATTCATGACACCTATAGTCACGACCGGTCCAATAGTCAAACCAAAACACACCACCCCAAATTAAAAATATTGAAAAGGACATCAACGGCTTAAGACCACCGGAATTGACTCAATAGAAATATCTTAGGTTCAACACCCCCAACTATTAAAAGATGATAAAGGAAACCCTTAGAGACCAATTGTACCTTAAGATAAGAAATGGACTTACCCCTTCACTACCACTCAAAGATGATTTAATAGGGAATTGGAATTTAACCATATGGGTTCTACAATTAATGGAGACGCAATATGCCTGTAACCAATCTATCTCAAGAATGATAGCAAAATTCACCACATCTAATCCAACAAATTCATAAGTCAAGACCTAAATGCAACATAATCCTAGAACAATTTCCATAGACCTTTCTAGCAACAATAGACTCATTAATGGGATAGACACGAAAGAGTCCACATAACAATCCAAAACACACATGAAGCCCACTAGCAACAATAGGAATAATGAAGGGAATAGAGACACCTGAACCTTCCCATGTATACACATCAAGGTTAAATGAAATTTCAACATACCAATAGAAACATTGGGTGCCTCATCCACCTCTTGTCTCCTTTGAAGAACATAGAACTGATTATGTCTTGGAGCACCTCCTTGATCAATATAACCACCTTGACCTTGAGGATGACCCTCCACGCCCTTGGTCCTAACATAAGTGCAATTAATAAGCTTGTGGCCTACTCTCCCACACCTATAACACGGATTTGAATTCTTTAAGCATTTTCTATGATGATGCTTCTCATATATTGGGAATTTTGGAAAACACATACCACCATATCCACCTTGGAACTTTGGTTTATCTATTTCTTCCCTAGCGAGCGTCTTGTTAGGAGCACTAGAAGACCCTTGGCCTTGAAACTTGATACCTTGTTGGAATTTGTCATCCTCAAATCGAGGCCTCTTTGAACCTTTACTTCTTTTCTTCCTAAGCTTCTCCACCTCAAGTTTTTGGCATAGGTCATGAGGCAAGGCAAATCCATGTCATAAATCAAAATAGCAGACCGACATTCTTGACTCAGTAAATCAGAGACACCCATCATGAACTTATTTATTCTATCCCATGGGTCGACAACCAAGTGAGAAGCATATCGAGAGAGTTGATTGAACTTGAGGGCATACGCCATCACACTCATTGACCCTTGTTTCAAATTTATGAACTCCACCATCTTGGCCTCCCTAAGCTTAAGAGGGAAGAACCAATTAAGAAACGCTGCCTTAAACTCCTCCCATATTATTATTTCCATTTCTCTCCTTCCATTAAGTAAACCATGTTTATGCTACCTCCTTGAGTTGGTAAGCCACCAACTTCACCTTATCTTCTGATCTAATACCCATGATGACCTATACCTTATAAATCTCATCAATAAACTCTTGTGGGTTCTCATCCGCCTTTGACACATATAACTCCTATGGGTTCATCCTCATGAAGTCTCTCACCCTAAGATCTCAGAGTAGGAGCATGAGGAGCTTGTTTAGAGGTATAGAATAAGTCATAAACCCTACTCTAATCTATGTTTAGAGGTATTATTGGAACAATTGATGTATCTATTCTTTGAGCTTCACTCTTGAGTATTGTATGATTATCCAAGTCTTCCCTTAGCCTCTTTATCCTTATTTATATCTCTTGTTGTTATTGTTTTGCTTTTGCAACTAAGGATGTGCAAGTGGTATGTTAGGAGGCTTGTTTGGGGTCTCTTTGGGTTCCCCATTCGTCATATCATGTCTAGGCTTTAAGTTTGGGCCGTGACTGATTGATTATGCATGTCTATCTACTTCATGCTTATATGATGAATTGGTTTTGTCTATTGAGAATAAGTATGTTTCAAGCTATGAAACTATGATCTATTATGAGATTTGATGATGGATTTCAAGGTATCTTACATGAGGGTTTTACTTTATGTTGGTGTGTTGATTTACATTGAGTTTTCTCATATTACTTCATTCTTGAATTGTATGATTTTGAACTGGCATTTTACACCTACCAAGTGTTTGATAAAATGTCTTGACAAGGATTCTCATGTTATTGATGGTCTATTACATGGTTGACAAGTCAAGTTACTTTATGATGACCAAGGGATTGCATGTACGCATTGAATTCATGAAAAGTATCTATAGTGTTGCAAGTTGACCATACCTTGTTGGGGGGTGACATGCCCAATAACCTTGTTGAAGAGGTGACATATCTCAACCACCTTATTGGGGGTGACATGCCCATACTACCATGTTGAGGGGTGGATACCTCGACCACCTTGTTAGGGCGTTTCATGCCTATACTACCATATTGAGGGGTAGATACCTGACCAACTTATTGGGGGATGATAACCCTATACTACCATATTGAGGGGTAGATACCTCGACCACCTTGTTATGGGGTGACATGCCCATACCACCATGTTGAGGGGTGGATACCTCAATCACCTTCCAAAGGGGTGACATTCCTTCAATTCCAAGCAATAGATGCTTGGTCTATTATTATGGCCTTCTCCCACATATGTATTATGTTCTATACAAGTTATATGATTTATAAGCATGTTTTACTTGAAGCATTGATCATGTATGTCGTATTCATATTATATTTATCCATTGCTTATTATTATACATTTTGATTATGTTAGCTTATGTCTTGTTGCATTGAATCCTACATACTTAGTACATTCAAATATACTAATGATTTTACCATGTAGGAATCGGAGCACCTCTGGATCGTCCCCCACGTGGCTAGTTTTGGCTTTTCAGAAGATATGCTTTGGCAAGTCCTCAAGTTCGGGGACACTAGCTATGCTACTCTTGCTATTGATGTCTCTTTATGTTGAACACTTGATACTATAAGGGTGTGCCCAGAAAATTGTCTTGGCCCTCGCTCCAATCTATGTTAGAGTTGTTGTTGGAATGTATGATATACTTATGCTTTGATATTAACTCTCTTATGCTTTTATGACTATCAAAGATTTCCCTTAGTCCCGTTTCCCTTATTCATATCTCTTGTTGTTATTATTTCGCTTCCATGACCAAGGATATGTGATTGATATGCTAAGAGACTTGTTTGGGGTTCCTTTGGGTTTCCCATATGCCGTGTCACATCTAGGCCTTAGGGTTGGGTCGTGACACTACTTTCTCTTATGAATAATGAACTAAAAATTACTATTTATAGTATTTTGCAAATAAGTGCTAAAAAATTAGAAAACCTGATTGGCGACGTTCTACGACTGGCCTGACGACTCGTAAACTGATTTACGAGTCATAATCAGGGTCTAGTATTCAGCTCTTGATATCTTAGACTTCACTGCTATGGATCCACTTTACGATTCATAAACTAATTCATGACTCGTATTATGCCCTCATAAACTTCATCTGTATTAACTAGTACTTCATCGAATTTCTTCACGAAATAACTCTATACGACTTGTAGAGTGATCTATGACTTGTAAAGAGGTCTTGTCTAGCTGAACTTCAAATCTTAAAACTTTACTGAAAATCCCCACAGTACCCACTCTACGAAGTAGAGGGTCCCGTAAATCTCAAAAACTAGAAGAATCTACAATTTTTCCCGAAAATCATCCCAACCTGCTTTCCTGCAAACTAAACACTAAAAACACATAAAAACCATAAATGTGCATTGAGTACACACAAAATACTACGTTTTAAGCATCAAATGTGTTGTATTTTGACAACACATCAAAGACCATTTCTGTAACCATCTCTGCAGCCTTAATCTGCATCTCTATCTTGGCCCTGATTCCTATCATAGTACCCTTCGCGGTTGTCTCTGAAAGCTCCATTTCGATTAATGTTTAAACCTTGGTTTCCTTTACCTTAGCATCAATAGTCCTAATTTGACCCTTGGGCGTTGGTCCAAAAACCGCCCCCATCTGATCAACAATGAAATAAGTATCCTTCTCACAGTAGGGATCCTCATACATAGGTGCTCATGGAGGCAAATGAACAATTGTATTGACTCATTCCTAATTCTGCTTTATCATCACCTCCATACCTATATGGATTAAGGCAAATTCTTACGTAATCTCTTTATTTATTTTGACTTGCTCGAACCAATACTAATAGAGCATGAAATTTTGGTTGATGATCTATCCCTTTGCCCCCTGCACAATTGGTCTAGACCATTCTCCCCATCCTTTCAAAGATCCTGGGAAATGATTAATATAAGAACATGCCCCTATAATGGCATCAACATAGGCTTAACTATTCTTATCTAGGGCAAGGTAGAAGGTCTCCACCAAGGCATCATCAACAATGTTATGATCCGAGATACTCCTCAAACACTTCATGAATTGCTCCTATGAAGTATTGATTGAGTCACTAGGAAATCACTCAAAGTTATTAATCTGGTCTTTCAACTTGAGTTTCTTCGATCTTGGGAAGTACCTATCCAAAAAGGCCCTCTGCAATTCAGCCCAACTAGTGATCGAACTCTTAGAGAGCTCAGATGGCGATAGTTCTGCATTGCCTGTCAAAGATAATGGGAAGACACAAAGTTCAACAATATCCATTGACAGATTCTATCTTCCCATTACACTCTTATAGACAAATGTAACATTGTGTAGATATCTATGCAGATCATCTGATGGTAGGCTCGGAAACAACCCATGGTTCTGCAATATCTGAAGCAACGCACCTGAAACCACGAACTTTGTATCAGCCAATAATGGTAGTAACACAATAGATCTAGTCACTTTCATAACTATAGGGTTCAGCCGATATTGATTTCATTGATAAGCGTTGGCATTGGAGTCCCGTGGTTGTGGAGCAATGTCCTCAAAAGGAGTTGGGTTTTCATTGTTGGCATTCTCATTCTCATTTCTATTAAGAGATGTATTTACCACATTGTTGGCATTATCTTGGGCCATTCTTCTCAGTCTTCTCTGGATCTTTGGGTCAAAAGGAGTTAAGGGTATGCCTCGACTTTGCGTGTTGCGCATACATTACACTTATACCCTAAAAGATAACAAAAACAACAAAAAATGCAAAATGAGGCAAGTAAAGGTTAATTCCTAAATTACTTAAATTAAACAAGTGTAGCTATATTCCCCAGCAATGGCACCAAAATCTTGATGTTGCCCAAGTTACACCTCCTTTTTTAGGCTAAAGCAATTGCTGTCAAGATATAGAACCTAACCAAGATTAGGGTCGAACCCAAGGGAATATGGTAGACTTAGAGGAGTTCCATTACAATTTAGGTTTATTAACAAACTTATCTCCCCAAAGGAGGGGGGGTTTGATAATAACTAAAGAAAGTAATGTTAAACTAAAACAAGTGTTTACACCAATATGGAGAGAAACTAGGGTATTGTGGTCTCTATGATATCCTAACTTAATGTCACCAGATAACAAAATTCTTTTATAGTCTGGAGTATGCAAAATGGTAAGTTAAGTTCATCAAACCCTTTTGCCTGGGTGAGAGGTGAATTTCACTATGTGATTTGGTCCATCTCTGCAGTGTGACATTACTAACCCTTACCTATTATCCCAGTACAACCTCCCCTTGTCCCAGTTTGATTTATTAGGCGAGAAACATATATCAAATCGTGTTAATTAAACTCTTTTCCTATTCATTAATACCTTGGTCTAGTCAGTAATACTAGGTGAGTGCTAATATTGGACACTACTAGAAAACATTCAAAACAAAGAGAATTAATTAACATATGCATGCACACTTTTCAAAAATTACGAACTATTCGGTTTTACCTTGTTAGTTCTTCATGGTTCCTACAAACATAGTTGTGGATTTAGCTACTCATGATTAGTGTAAATACAAGACTTATGAGTTTGAATAATACAATAGAGCACTTACATAATTGAATTAAGTACAAGAAAATCCAAAGTTTCAATGAGAATCACAAGATTGTAATGAGAAGATGAAACTAAAGTTTACAAGTATTTCTCAAACTCTCCAATGTTTTTCTCTACTGTATCTCTCTCTTCTCTTCCTAACTCATTGACTCCCTAAAAAAATCTAAAAACCTATTTATAATTTAAAATAAAAATCCAAAATAAAATAGGACAACTGGGATGGCATGCTCCATGAGGTGCCCTAAGGGTCGTATAGTGATTTATCGCTCATAGTCAGGCTTTCGTACTTTGTTAGTTCAATTTTGGACTTGGCTTCTACGATACCCCTTTATATCCTGTAAAAGATTTTATGGCCCATAGGGGGTTTCCTCTGGTGATATTTCTACAAGTCTTTACTATCTTATCCTTAGGCTATGAGACATGGTCTACGACTCATAAAGTGTTTCACAACTCGTTTGAATGTTCGTAAACCAAGCTATAGGGTTTCACCCTTCATTGGAATTGGACATGAAACCTCCTTCACGGCCTATTGAATACTCTAGAGGCTCTTGTGGATCCCTAAAATCAACAACTTTTGCATATTTTGCCCAAAATTAGTGCCAACCCTGAAATCCTGCAAAACAAACACAAAAATACATCAAACCTACTAACATCACATTTAGGTCACACAAAATTTCATGTTTTAAGGATCAAAAGTATTGTATTTTGATTGTACATCAGCTCATAAATTGCATAACACCTTTGCAAATTCAAAAATCCCGATGGTGCAAGATATGGTGAGTGTTCCAGGATCCTTTTTTCCTGCACCAAGGAGCTTGTCGCAATCACTTCATAATGTTGAAGATCATGAGAAATTGCTTGATTCATCATCTAGATTGGCTATAATCATCAATAAATGGATAATTGATAGAAAGATGCTTCAACATAGAGATGAAATTCTGAAACATCCCCTTCTCATTCTTCTTCTTGAGTCTAGAGGGAAAGATGGTGGAGGTCTGGGTATGGGTTTCAACTTCATTGGTGGTACCAATTTTTCGCTCACCCCATCCTTGGCCTTGTCATCCCCAGCTTCATCATCCTTGCTTCCTACAGTCTCCTCATGATCCTCATCATCGACCATCGGCATTGAAGGGTCAATTGTCTACTTACCACCTCGTGTAGTCACTGCAATGCATTGCCTATCATTTTTTAGATTTTACATTTTATTGCTTGGCAATATTGTCATGCCCCAAATCCTGTTAAGGCAGACCGGCACCCGTTGCCGATAAGGCTTGGGAGAACCAACCTAAATATATGCGATATACTATAAAAGACCCAACTGATCAGGGGTAAACTGTATCAAGTTTGTCCCTATGCTAGGTTAGTATTCTAGCCCCTACATAGTCTACAAAGCCTCTACACAAGGAACAAATCAGATAAGGGTCGGGACTAGCCCCACCTCGACCAATTATACAATACACAAATTCAACTCTAGACACACAAAGCTCTGAAGCAACCTGGAGCTTGGTATTAGCAGCTGGATGTCCTATACTCTTTATATTCTTCCCCCTAATACACAAATTCAACTCTAGACACACAAAGCTCTGAAGCAACCTGGAGCTTGGTATTAGCAGCTGGATGTCCTATAATCTTTACTAAGGAGATCTGTTAGCACCTACACCTGCAGCATAAACTTTCAATTACCTTTGAGATGATCTTTTAGTTGTCACATTATTGGAGCTTTGGAACTGTATAGGCAGCATATGGCATATAGATAACCATACAAGACAATACAGTAATGAAAGGAGTATGATATACAAATAATGGAGTGCATAAGAGGTAGAACAACACATGAACTTTATTTGCTAGAATGATTCTTCCCGTTTTGGAATTCAAGTATATATATACATATACGAAGGTGACTATGCATGGGAGCATATGAACATATGAAAGAGTTGAGATAAAATCAATAATTGAGTTGGAATTGGTAGGTGCCTTATACCAAGGAGGGATCTGTGTTTCATGCCAAATGAGATGAGCTCAAGTAGCCTTACGTACCTCGCTAAACAACCTTGTTATTTACCTTGAGACAACCCTTTCTTACTTCAAATATTTATCTACAACATAGTAGGTGATAAAACTATCATGTTATTTACCTTGAGACAACCTTTCCTTACTTCAAATATTTATCTACAACATAGTAGGTGATAAAACTATCATTAGCAGCCAATAAATATATCTTGGTAGTCCAAACTCATAGAAATACAACACATGGGCAGCAAGTGTGTGGTTATAAATCCAAGCATATCCTTTCAACCCTTTGACCTCAAATCATATTTTCTAATATACATTCTCATATATGTATCATGGGCAGTCCATTTAAGTTCCTTAACAGCCTTATAACAGCCCACAAAATAGAACACACAACAATGCTACACAATATACAAATAGGCAGCACAACGTCACATCCTTTCACTACATTTCAACGTCGATAGTTCCAAACCTTTCCAACTTAAACCAAACTGTTTCCATGACTTTTTACCCATAAAACCAGTATTGTAATAGTACACAATTACTATAGCATTTTGACCATATCTTGACTCATTCTACCAAGTTGGATTTGGACCTCAACTTTGGGCCTAAATGGAGCACAAAATGGATGGGCCTTGGCTGCCCATTTTTCTAAATTTTAATCCATTTTAAGATATCCTACAATAAGCCATCTTTGTGGACTGAAACAGTGGTGAATCAGTCTTATTTCATTAATATCAAAACAACCTTTGTTAAATATAGTGGGTTGTGAAGACTTGGGCTCATCTTATTCTTTATCTTGGGCTGTAAGAATAGTCAATTAATGATACTTAAGACATGGGCCAAAGTTGTACTCTTAAGACAATTTTATCCTTACTTGGACTTGGACAAATTCAATGTCAGCCTCTTCTCTGTTTAGCTAGAATGTTTTTCATAGAATAAGTGTAACAAATACATGGATAATTTCACTTACCTTATGCTTTAGCCTTCAAGATCCAAGTGGGAACAAACTAAGTAAATTTAGTCATATCATATTTCATTCACATGGTACTAGTATTATAAAATGTGGGGTGTTATATTCTTCCCCCTTAGGAACATTCGTCCTCAAATGTTAGCATAACTACATAGTTTAACCAAGTCTAAAGTAATAAACATTCAAAGACACATACATATTAAGGCTCCTAATTCAGCATGTGGCACTTCCTCATTTGCTTCAAACAAGTGAGGGTATTTTGATTTCATCGCGTCCTCAGCCTCCCATGTGATTTCTTCTAATTGTTGGTTTCTACAAAACACTTTTACTGAAGCTATTTCTTTATTCCTTAGCTTCTTAACTTGATATCTAGGATAGCAATAGGTGCCTCTTCATAGGTGAGATCTTCTGTAACTTGCACGTCCTCAATAGGAGTGATACGAGATGGATCACCTATACATTTTTGAAGCATTGAGACATGAAAAAC
>DF364680.1:11689-27199 GCA_000787875.1 Solanum virginianum | reverse complement strand
ACCCAAGGGGTCCTGATATAAAGCCAACATAGTATCATCGGATAACCTAATTCTTGTATAGTGTATAGCATGCAGGACGATAATTTAAGTTCCAAGCTCTTTGGTCAAAGGTGAGAGGTGAATTTCACTACATGACTTGGCCCATCTCTATAGTGTACATTACTAACCATTACCTATTAGTCCCAGTACAACCTTCCCTTGGCCCAGTTTAGTTGATTAGACGAGAACACATCAATCGAATCCTGTTAATTAGTCTCTTTTCCTATTCATTACTACCTTGGTCCAGTTAGTAATACTAGGCGAGTTCTAATGTTGGACACCACTAGAAACCATGCAAAATGAAGAGAGTCAATTGATACATGCATATACACCTTCCAAGAATTATGAATTATCCAATTAACATAGGTTCATGTTTATGCCCAATATAAGTCAATTGATACATGCATATACACCTTCCAAGAATTATGAATTATCCAATTTTACTTTGTTAGTTCTACATGGTTCCCACAACCCTAGTTGTGGATTTAGTTACTCATGCTATGTATAGATGTAGAGATTATGAATTGAGAAGATATAATTAAATACTTACATAATAGATTTAAGAACAAGGAATCCAATGTCAACAAGCATCACAAGCTTTAAGATCAAATTCAACCACAAGTGTTCTCAAAGACTCTCTTACAATTTTCTCTCTCTAAATAGTGAGTTCTCTCAGTACTAGGCTAAAACTTATCAAAACTAATGAGAACTTATGAAAAATAACCTAAAAGACCTATTTATAATAATTCAAATTCAAATCCTGACGACTTAGGAGAACTGGTTGGCACCTCTCACGAAAGCTCTTTACGACCCGTATTGAAGTTTATGGCCCATAATTGGGGTCTCGTACATTGTTGCTAGAAAACTAGACTTTCTCTTTACGACAGCCCTTTATGACTTGTAAAATGGTTTACGACCCGTAAAGGGGGTCTTGTCTGATGAACTTCAGAAAGTCTTCATTCTCTGATCCTCAAGGCACTAAACATCTTCTACGTCTCTTAAAATCCTCTACGACTCGTCTTCATGTTCGTAGAATTAACTTCAGAAACTTGGTCCCTTATTAGAATTCCTTACGAAACCTCCCTACGGTTCGTAGAATAGTCTACGACCTGTAGAGGGTCTCACATAATAGCAACTTCTGTAACTTTCCCCAAAATCATGGCCAATCTGTAATCCTGCATAGAATAGTCTACGACCTGTAGAGGGGCTCACATAATAGCAACTTCTGTAACTTTCCCCAAAATCATGGCCAATCTGTAATCCTGCAAAGATAAACACAAAAACACATAAAATCCACTAACATCGCATTGATAAAACACAAAAGTCTAAGTTTTAAGCATCAAAAGTGTTGTATTTTGGCAGCATATCAAGCTCGTGGGAGGAGCCCGTTGCCTTGGAGAACATTGTCAGGCCTAAGAGTGCCACCATGGGCACCACCACAGCTCATGGACCTCTCCACGGACCGTAGGGTGGTCTGTGAAGGCACACTTGGGCTTTTAGAAGGCTGCATTGGCTTCAAAATCATCATCTCGACAAGCTAGACCCTTTCACGAAGGCCCTTCACAACTCGTGAAAGGGTTCATGACTCATGGACCCTACCGCGAAGGTGCCCAGTCAATTTTTTTGACTCATTTTACGAAGGGTTCTTTGATAATTTGGCTCCCATCCAAGACTTTTCATGCATAATTTGACCCCTAAATCAGCCTATATTATATTCCTAACACTCATTTCAAGTTAAACACTTAGTCTATTTTATCAACTCCTAAGAATTTCTGTCCAAGTTACTCTTTCAAGAGATTCAAGCTAGGGTTCTTGTGGGCTTCAAAGATCAACCTTTATTCACCTCAAACTTCTTTATTTCATCAAGGTATGTGTGATTTTATTCTTGATTCCAATTTAATCATGAAGCCTAAACTATATTTTCATGAATTTTACTAGCTTTAAGTTATGATCCAATTATGGATTTCATGTTTTGGTTTTAAGTTGTTGAAATTATGTTATGGGTTACTCTCAAATGATAATGTAAACATGAATTACTCATTATTACATTGATTTATATGATTTTCATGAGAATTGAACCTGAACCAATTGAAAAATACAAATGACTGTTCGCTAGTCCATGACCCACACCTCACTTGTGCCGCTCTTATCACAACATCAAAATCCAGAACCTAAAGAACAAATGATTAAAAAGTGATCTGAATGATGATTTCTTCATGATATATGTATGATTTTATCCTAATTTCAGGTTTGAAGTATGTATTTCAAGTACCCATGCTATTACTTCATCTCTCATGACATGAGCATGAATGAACATGACTTTTCATGAAGTTTTACCATGGATTTGACTATCAATTATGAATATGATTATGATTTTCAAGGCAAGTATGGTTATAACATGAATGTGATCACAAAATGTCTATGTTTTGGCTGAAAGAACTCATGGATGTGTATACACCATCATGTACAAGTTATGAATGAGTTATTCCTATGCATGAAAGTATGAATTGAAGTATGATTTGACTTTTAAGCTCTAGTATGCATGATATGATATAAAATGACTTATGATCCTATTTCAAACATGTATATGTATTCCCGTGGGATGATGGCTTAGCATTGAATGAGATTGGAGGTGGGGGCTCAACCCAAGGGGTCCTGATATAAAGCCAACATTTCTTATAACTACGTGCCACCATAGGTTCATGTTTATGCCCAATATAGATGATTATGTGTACCACCACCCACTATGTGGGGTATAGTCTACCTTTGGCAAGTAGGCTACTCTTTCTTCGGTGTAGAGGCAACATCGAGACTCCATGTAATGGCTCGCATGATCTCACATGTCGATTTAGGTCCTATCGGCGCTTATGTTTATTTATTATGAAATTCATGCATCACAATTTAAGGCTTCTTGATATGATATGCTCTTTTATATACTTCTCTTCTACATATATATATATATATGCTCATCATCTGACATCTAAATGTAGGTTTATATCATGTTCATTTACTTTGTATCGCATACTTAGTACATTCCAAAGTACTAATGCATAGTCTATGCATTCATTATATCACAATACAGAAGCAGGTCACAACATTGTTCATCCTTGTGGCTAGATCCAAAATTAATATTACCACGATCCTGATTGGGTGAGTTCTCCAACTTCGAGGACAAAGCCTACTACCTTATCTCTCATGTTTTATTTTGTATTAAATATAATCTTTCTTTATTATTCAAGGTGAGGCAGGGTCTGTCTGAGCCCCCATCTTATGTTATAGTCTAGAGGCATGTTTTGGCATTCAGTTTCAGACTTGTATACGCTGCCTCATGATCTATCCTATGCTATGATTCATGTTATTATATGCTTTCGCTTATGTATTTCTCTTTGATTCCTTTGATGCTTGATTGAATGCTAAGGATTAGTTTGAGGTTCCTTCAGGATTCTCATTCACCATGTTACAATTAGGTCCTAGATGGATCGTGACAGAAATCAGTGAAGTATTTATCTATGACAGATCTGGTGCATGTTTCTAAGCTTATATGGAGTTTGATCAAGTTCTCTATAGCTGGATAAAGCAAAGGATGAGGAAGCAGCAAAAGAAGATATGGATGATCATCCCATTGTGCATAATATGGAGCATTTGGCTTGAAAGGAACCGGAGATGCTTTGACCGAAAGGAGAAAGCGTTTGTTTAGATAAGAACAGATGTATTTAATATCTCAAAGGTTGGTGCACCACTATTTTTCCAAATAATTTTAATTTTTAAACTTTCTGGATACCCTGTAGGATTAAAAGGATTCCCTGCTTTGTATTGGTTGTACACATTTAATACCAGTCTGGTATGGAACAATAATTATACAATTTTCTTTTACCTATCAAAAGTACGTTTAGTACGTCTTCAAGCAACAGATAAGAACTCACCGACTGTCCATGGTATACTTTCCATCTAATTAGTTAAGTGTGACTGTCAAGCAAATAATAATTCTCACTGAAAAGTCTGCAGAAATTCACTACTGTCACACAACTGCAGGTAACAAATAGTGCACCAATAAACACTACTAGATAACACAATTCACCCAAAGAATCTGTGACAATGGCAATTACTCTAAACTTTCAGCTGTCGGGGAAATTCATACAACCAACTTCTGTAATGGTGCCACAACCTTCAAAAGTTATCATCCTCTTTGGAATAATAAGGAATACCTCCAATAGAAATATCAACGCTTTCTTCCCTGTAACAAACAGGCACATTCCCACAGGTGTCAAACAAATAAGAAAATAAAACAACAGATCATAATTCACGCTCGGGATAAACATGCCTAATTTAAATACATTCAGAGTAAGCTTCAGGTCCATGGATATAGATGTGAAAGTTATTTGAATAGACAATAAAAAACTCGAAAGATTCTTAATCAGTAAATTAGATAAATTAAAAACTGAACCAATTGAAAAATACAAATGACTGTTCGCTAGTCCATGACCCACACCTCACTTGTGCCGCTCTTATCACAACATCAAAATCCAGAACCTAAAGAACAAATGATTAAAAAGATCTTCTTGTGTGGCCAACCACCAACTATTTTCTAGAAATACATCAGAAAAGCAGGTGGAAATGAGCAGCACCACAGAATAATAATTGGTATTCTCATGAATCTCGTATCAATCACACGTTCCAATTTTCGTCTTTGCTGCAGAGAAAATTGAAAGACACTGCAAACTCTCGAAAAAGAGCAAATAATGGACTTCTAAAATGTCTTCCAAGAGGATAAAAACTCCATCAAAATTTCTGTGAGAACAGATCAGACACAATTTGTAGACATGCAATGTCTCCTACTAAAATCAACTAGCAACTTATTGTGTCCCATCAGTTTCTTGTTTATTTGGACAAGACGATGAAAGATGCCCACGCTCTCCACATTCGTAACATGTTCGCCTCCTAATCTTTGCACTAACAGTGCTTGTTTCAACACTATCCACATTTTGATCTTTCAGTGTAGGTCTTGAATTAATTGGCCCTCCTTTCTTTACAGCTCCTTCCTTTACAACAGCACAGCTTATTCTAACAGGTCTACCACATACAATCTTTTGATCCAACTTTAATGCCATGTTTACACAGACACTATCAGGAAACTCCACATGTGCATAACCACGAAATTCTCCGGTTTCTTTATCTTGACCGAATCTAATAGAACTAATGCTGCAATCTGAAAAAAGTTTCTTCAAGTCATCTTCCGTTACATTCCATGATAAGTTACCCACATATACCCTATTATACCCTTCCACCATGTTTGGTGAGAAGTTGGACACTTTGTTAGCTCTAGCTGACTTGTATGACTGGATTTTCAGGAACAGTCCACCCCTGGAAACAGATATATGTATTAGTGAGAAACGAGACGCGAAGATTCAACTTTCTCAACAATGAATACATGATTGCACTTACATATCAGAACCATCCAGTGCCATGGCTCTCTTAGCCGCTGCTTCAGTCTGGAAAACAAATTTAGAGAGAAACCCACTCAACCAGCAATATTTGCAAGAAACCAAGACAGAGAAAAGGAAAACCAACCAATGGTCTTAAGGACAAACCATATGAGGTGGCTTAGATCACAAAAACATGTATCAAATGCAAAGCCAGGGTTGTTCAGATTAGCAAAGTGGGTAACTAGAACTCTTGCTGCTCCATTCAAATAAATAATAAAATGATTAACAAACAAAGGTTGGTAGCCTCAATGAAAAAAGAATAATCAATTTGTGATGCATTGACCTTTCAAAACACAACTTTGCAGAAAGCTACATGAAACGCAGCTACTTTTATCATAGGCACTTAAAGACTAATCCTATAAGATTTTTTTTTTTTTGGAATGGTGAGACGAAACAATTCAAACACAGATGAAATTGATCTTGCGGAATGTCTATACAGTTTGGAGGAAATAAATTCAAAAAGTAGCATTCTTATTATATTACTCCTTCCATTTTAATTTGTTTGTCTGGTTTTGACTTACCACGGAGTTTAAGAAACTAAAGAAGACTTGTGGATCTTGTGATCTTAAACTAAAGATATGTAGAATATACCAAAATATCCTTTGAACTTGTGGTCTTAAAAATGTTATGTGAAAAGTTAAAATTGAAGGGTTGACAAAATAATAAAAGAAAGAGTCTTTTTTAAAATGGACTAAAAGGGAAAGACAAATAAATTGAAACTGAGAGAGTTATCAATTATAAGTACAACAATAATAGCATATCCAGTGCAGTCCCACAATGTGGGGACTTGGGAAGGTAGAGTCAAGAGTCTATGTAAATCTTATCCTAACCTCAAATCTAGAAAGGTTGTTTCCAATAAACCCTCAACTCAAGAAAGAATATTCCAAAAAAAGTGATGGAAGTACAAATATCAACAGATAATAACAAAACAACAACAGATAGTAGCAAAATAGAAACTGCAACAAAATAATATGATAATCAAGGTACAAACAATCAATGATAACATATATCGAAGAACAAGAAACTACCGAAGCAATAGTATGACTTACGAATATGAAGGAACAACAAGACAACACACTTTTACCTACTACCCCAATCCAAGTCCTCCACATTCTCTTATCTAAGATCATGTCCTCAATAAGCTGCAACTGCACCATGTCTCGTCTTATCAACTCACCCTAATACTTATGCGGTCTATCTCTATCTCTCCTAAAACTATCTGGAGCCAACCTCATACCTCCGCACTAAGG
Organism: Solanum virginianum; assembly: GCA_000787875.1. Taxonomy (NCBI): domain Eukaryota; kingdom Viridiplantae; phylum Streptophyta; class Magnoliopsida; order Solanales; family Solanaceae; genus Solanum; species Solanum virginianum. Next base: position 20,427 of record DF364680.1, on the reverse strand, counting down.
CGTCCATCTCCTCTTCACATGTCCAAACCATCTTAACGTATCTTCCCAGATCTTGTCTTCCACTAAAGTCACTCCCACCTTGTCCAAGAAATCTTCGTTTCTAATCCTATCTCTCCTAGTATGCACACACATCCATCACAATATCCTCATTTCTGCAACCCCCCATCTTCGAGCGCAACAGTTGTTAACTGACCAACACTTTGCTCCACATAACATAGTTGGCCTAACCACCACTCTGTAGTACCTTTAAATTTTGGTATCACCTTCGTTTCACATAAAACTCTGGAGCCGAGCCTTTGCATCATGCACCCTGCATCAATACAGTGAATGGCTTCCTTGAAAATCTCCCAATTTCTTAAGACAATAGACCCAAATACCTGAAACTTCTTTTGGATAACCTGTGTATCTTGCCTCACTTCCACGTCAGCCTCATGCAGTACATCACTGAACTTGCACTCTAAGTATTTTGTCTTGGTCCTAATTAATAATGAAAAATGTACAAAATTCAAAATTAAGTTCAGCCAGACAATACAACCCTATCAAAGGTATTTCTAGATGATAGAACTCCAACACCCTCTATTTCTCTTGTTCTTGCTAAGTGAAATTATTCTTAAAAGTGATTACCGACACAATATTCTTTTTTTTGTGTGTGTGTGAAACCATTTTCTTTTTTTTTTTTTTTGTGAAACCATATTTACAACAAAATCAAAAGACTGAACAACTAGCTCACAATCCTAACAAGATCCTAGGATGTCTATAATTGGGTCACAATCCTCTACGTATATTTGTTTGCACCAAAAACAAAAAAAATCTAATGCAATTTAGTTTGATCATCTGTAGATCACACTTTTTTCTCTCAAAACATCTTGAATTCCTTTCCATCCATATTGTCCACCAGATGATGCAATTTAGTTCGATCATCTGTAGATCACACTTTTTTCTCTCAAAACATCTTGAATTCCTTTCCATCCATATTGTCCACCAGATGCAAGTTGGGACAGTTCTCCATTTCCTACTCCTGCTTCCTCCCAACTATATAACAAATGTGTTATTATGTTAAGCATGACCCAACTAACGCCCCTAAGGCTAAGAAAAATTTTCCACATGTGTAGTTATCCTGCATTGTAGAAATAGATAACCAACTGTCTCAACATCTTCACCACAAAGGTAACATTCAGAACACAAAAAGAATTTCCTCTTCTTGTAGTTATCTTGTGTCAAAACAGCCTCTCTTGCCAATAACCACATAAAACAAAACTTTAAAGGGGATTTTGGTCTTCCATATATGCTTCTGTGGCCAATGTTGTGCTTGTTGGTTTCCTTGGTTCAAAAACTTGTAAGCAGAGTTCACCTTGAATATGTTTTTGCTATCTAATTTCCACCAAAGTCTATCCGCTTCTTCACTTGTACCTTTAAACTTGTGAGAAATATGGGAGAAAAATATTATTGAATTGTTTATTTACATTATTACATTGAGACCCTATTTATAGATACTATATATTAGACTCCTTTTCCAACTAGGATACCATAATACAATCCTTTTTCAAATAGGATTCCATATACTATTACTATTCCTAATCCTATTTTAAGTAGGATTGTAGATATTATTCTTATTTCTATTCCTATTCTAACACTCCCCCTCAAGCTAGTGCATACAAGTCTCCAAGCCAAGGTTGAGAAGATTGTTTTAGATCATAGAGTAACCTACAAATTAACATACAAGTCTAACCTGACTCCCCCAGAGCAACAAAACTAGGTGATTGCTCTATATAGACTTCTTCCCTGAGACCATCATAAAAAAGACATTCTTAATGTCCAATTGAAAAAAAGCCATGCATTGGATTATCAGATATGATGGCTGAAAATGGTTACAATTCGAGAAATAAAATTATATGGGTGGGTTGAAATGATGAGACACAATGCTATGCAGCTCAGATATGAGAAAGTAGTTCGAAAAATTCACGGTCCTACACAAATTGAATATGAGAAGTAGTCCGGAGAGATGCACGGTACTATACAAATCGAATATGAGAAAGTAGTCTCTGGAAAGATGGCACGGTGCTACACATGATAAATATGAAAAAGTAGTCACCGAAAAGATGGCAGGGTGACTACTTTTTTTTTTAAATATCTAATTTGTGTAGCACCCTGCCATCTACTTAACGAAAAGATGACACAGTGCTATACAAATTAGATATAAAAAAAAGTAGTCACCGGAATGATGGCACGGTGCTACACAAATATTGACAGATGTGGGGTTGACACAAAACAACCCTAGAAAGTCACCAAAAATTGACGCACAATGACCTAATCCTTTTTTTTAAAAAACTAACATAATCATTGGCCAGACGAGCGGCATATATGGGTCATAGCCGTCGGTCGACAGCGGAAGTTCTTTGAATTTCTACCAGGACCGTAGAAGCTCTGATACCAATTGTTAGGACCGATAGGAATCAAGTGTTTATGTGGAACCTAGTAAAGCAACCTTCGAAAGACCATGAGTATGAAGATAAATGAGAAACAACAAGAGACACAATAATTTAACGTGGTTCGGTCAACCGACCTACATCCACAAGAGGAGATGAGCAATCCACTATATAAAAGAGAGTACACAGTATCGAGAGAAATAACCTCACCAATTCACTTGAAAAACAAAGAGGTTCACACACACTTGTGTCTCACAATTTCTCTCTCTACACACAACTCTCAAGCCCTTATGACTACATTGTGAATGCTACCAAGTTAGAAGGAATGAGCCTCTATTTATAGAGTCATAAACCTTTTCGTACTAGAAAAAAGATTCGCCAAATATGGAGAATTTATGTTTTCCTTTTCCTACTAGAAAAAGGATTCACCAAATATGGAGAATTTCTGTTTTCCTTTTTGTAAAAGGAAAACTCCAATTATGGTAAGAAACTCAAGGCAAAAACCCAACAAATCTCCCCCTTGGCCTGAATTTCTAACAAAATAAATTTGCCCCACCTTCTTTGCACAATCTTCATCGAGTTGAATCTCCTCTGCAAAATCTCCTCAGCAAATTCCATGTCTCGCCACAAAGAACCTCTCTAAAAAAGTTTCTCCAACAAAATCTTCATTACTGTCAAATATGTTGCATCTAGAACTGAACCCGCCAAGATGAACACTTGTTCTTAGACTCGTTTTGATTCCACTTGTAAGGACTGGACGTACCGCCACAAACCAAGACCACATAATTTGATCTGCTAACCGACTTGCAACGCCACTACCAACTAGTGGGACACGCCGCTTGTCCAGTACTTTGCCAAGAAGACTTTCGACACAAGACATCAACCGCAAATCTTTGGTCTTGTTATCACACGGGGAACTTCTCATAAGACACAGTCCACTACTCTAACATTCCCAAACCTAGGCTCTGATACCAAGTGAGAAATATGGGAGAAAAATATTATTGAATTGTTTATTTACATTATTACATTGAGACCCTATTTATAGATATATATTACTCCTTTTCCAACTAGAATACTATAATACAATCCTTTTCCAAGTAGGATTCCATATACTATTACTATTCCTAATCCTATTTTAATTCTTATTCCTATTCCTATTCCTATTATAACAAAATTCCTCCAGCATTTTCAAGAACTCAATGACCAAATCAATTTCCCAGTCATTGAAGTTCCTCCTAGATTGAACGTCCCATCCTTATTGTGTCCATACGTTAGCCACACTCAGTTTGTGTTGAACTGCAATACCTGCAAATTCAGGGAACAAACCCTTTAAACTATTTGATCTCAACCACTTATCCTCCCAAAAAGAGGTCTTGCAACCATTTCCTACTTCAACATTGGTGTGGTTCTTCATAAAAGGCCATAGTACTCTAATCGATCTCCACACACTAACCTCATATGAAGTAATTACTTCCTTTGTCATCCACCTATCCTCCTTACCATATTTGACTCTGATAACCTTACTCTAGTACGCCTGAGGTTTTTGAGAAAATCATACACTCACCATATAAATATGTAATGATATCAAGAGTAAGGTCTGCGTACATTCTAACTTCCCCAAACCCTACTTTGTGAAAGTACATTGGGTTTGTCTTTTCTTGATATCAAGATTAATAGCCCAAAAAAAGAAAAGGATGAGTAGAGAAAAGTAACAAGTCCTCCAACCCTTTCAAGAATAAACATCACAATAAGAATTTTTGCAGTAAACGTGTCATTAACAGAAATGGTATGTGAAATAGAATTAGAATATAAGATTCGAAACAAATTCAAGAAAAAAAAAAGAGCTACAACTGTGAGATCCACAAAGCATCACTATCCAAAATCTTACGAGATATAATGCAGTGGACCAAAAGGAATAGAAATGAAAGTAACCATTTGAATCGCCCACATGCCAGACAAGTGTATTTAGTAAACAGAAGTAAAAGGTAAGCTAAAAATTCCAAACAAACTGAAGAAAAGAAAAAAAATCCTGGTTCAACTAAAACAGACAAAGAAACACACATGCAAATAGACAATCTACAGATTGGATTGGAAAGAAAAAGAACAATAGATGAAGATCCTATATAAATAAATTATCCCTGTTGGCTTTTTATTTTAGTCATGAGGTAGTGGCAAAATCTGCAAGCACTCTACCTTTCCAAGACCCAACTTGTGGGATTTCACTGGGCATATTGTTGTTGGCTTTTCATTTTACTACAGCCTATAATAATATAAAGAAAAACGAAATACTTGAGAACATTGCTAGCTTTCCCTTGAGTGATACTTTTGGAACCCAATGATAGGGAAAGTATAAACAGCAGGACATATACCAAGAGGACAAGAGGGAGCCACTGGTAGGTGGATGAAATATAACGCGTAACTGTGTAAGAGAATTTTTCTGATGGCAAGAAAGCCAGAATTGCGTTGAATGGTCTTCATTGGTACAGAAGAGAGGATGTTTAGATAAGTTTTTAAATTTTTATTTTTTGGTCACATATTCCTTTGTCCTTTAATTTGTCATTTCCTCTTCCCCAATTTTATGCTTTATCTTTTTAAGACTATTATGTGTCCTTACGAAATAGTGCTTTTAAAGTCTCATGTATAAACAGCAAATGAATTTAGTTGACCTGGCTATAGGCTTGATAACTACATAAATGATCTAATCAACTAGAGAATGCAGGAATCATGAGATATTTCAGGAAGTAGAGAGTAGGGAGTGCAAGACAAGCTAAGATAGGCCGACTTTGTAATTTGCTTGACAATTAGCATGCTCTAAAAAAATGACAGTTCTATTTACCCAGATGAACAACTAAATACAATAACTTTGTATCGATTCCAAACAAGTTGGAGTCAACTATATGAATTCTCAATGACCATGTTTCTCCATTTGAAATCATCCCATGCCAACATTATTCAAAATGAAGATAAAAAAATGAGAAAGTCTCCACATTTTCTATTGGCAAAAGAATCTCCAATAGGGCAAAAAGACTCCTAGAAAGCATAGTACCTAAAGTAAATGTATTACCATGACGATATATTCCACACTAATTGGTATCGCTTATATAGATCTTTTTCTTATTTTTCCAATCCTTTGCTGAATCTGCATCAATTACAAGGGGATTGAAAGTCATTTGAAACAACTTCCTTACTTTTAGGTCTATCTTTTCCCTTTTTAACAACTCTACTCCACATGGTTCGACACCTATCATAAAGTACATCTAGAGGTCTTTGTAAGACATGATCAAGCAATCTCGAGCAACTTTTCTCATTTTATCCTCAACGAGTGTTGTATCTACCCAGCGGCAACTTACGGTAGACTTACTTTGAGGAAGAGGGAAGCGCTCCCAAGTACCATGTGAGTGTTAAACAGACATCCTCATTCTTCTCAATCTTAGCTTCACCAATAGCCTTGGGAATATAAACAGATTTCAGAGAGATAGAAAGGTATAATGAGCTGGTGAGAAATGATGATAATTAAGACAGGTATAGATAAGATGATGGTTAGATTAGACAAAAGAAGATTCTCCTTTCCATTAACCTTTCAGATAATTGCAACTAAGTCGAGTAAAATGACTATTACAAAGGTTAATTTGCAAGATAATTTGTGAGTTAGAGTGCAAACAGAAAAGGAAATTTCATGAAAAAAGTCACAGGTCTTGTGGCTTCATCATGAAGAGACAAACATGAGCCTTATGTGTAATAGAGTGAATGCCAACAAAATGTAGAACTACATCGATAAAATGGAGATTAAAGGAGAATTGGTTGATGAAAAGCCAAGACTAGATAACATATAATGGACTTATACTGTAAGTTGTTTGAGGAGGAGGAATTGTGGAAACCTGATTGATGTGATGGAAATCCTTTTAACTGGTCGAAGATGAAAAAGATTGGCCATTTATTGAGGAGGCGACTTAAAGTCATAATAGACAGTGCTGGATACAAAGCAACCAGGTCGGGATGTATTTAATGTCGTATTTTTTCAAAAATGCAGGTGCATCTTGAAATACAATATTATGACTACGTTCGAGTAATTCCTTTAAAGAGGATGCATGAAGAAAAGCTTTAATGCAACATTTATTGCACTCAGATCTAAAACCCCCTATGCTAAGAATGTTAAGAGATTTCAGACCCATTAGTTTAGTGCGTAACATATATAAAATTCTTTTGAAGTACTTAGGGAGAGACTCAAAAGGGTGATGGACAGTTTGATACAGGAAATCAAAAAGCGGACGAGAGGATTGTAGATGAGGCACGAATGTTTGCATACAAGCTAAAAGGCAAGAAGGGCGTCTTCTGTAAGCTTGATTTCGAGAAGGATTACGACCCTGTAAACTGGCAGGAAAATAGGTTTGGCTGACAAGTGAATGATTGGATAATTCTTTGTCGCCTTATCATGGAGACATTGAGTAGGATGATTTTGAAAGCAATGAATTTAAATGGTTAAATGGTTTCAAGATTGCTATCTGTGTGGAAGGTATGTAGAAATTTCCCATATTTTATACGCGGATGCAGATAAGGGAATCTGACAGCTAGAGGAGCTGCTGATTGTGTTCAAGGCTGTATCAGTGCTTCATATAAATCTTAAAAGGAGCAACATACTTCTTATTAGAGTGGAACAGTCTGTTGATGATTAGCTGATGATCCGAGTTGCCCAGTAAAACTTTCCCACATCTTGGATTAGCTCCCGAAGAAAGTAGCATTTGGAAGAGGGTAACTGATGCGAAACGAAATTAAGCATGTAGAAGAAACAGTATCTTTTGTTAGGTTGACCTTGGTGAACAACATCCTAATGGCATTCCAACTTATTTGATGTCATTGACTCTCATTCCAATTAAGGTACAAGGCGTCCTAAATGACATTCCACTTGTTTGATTTCATTATTTCTCATCCTAGTTAAGGTGGAAGCACACTAGATAGAATAACATTCAAGTTTTTATGGAAAAGAGATCAGGACTTCAGGAAGATGCATTTGTTAGGTGAGGAAAGGTGAAGTTGCACAAGGAGGATGGTGAACTCGGAGTGAGAAATCTAGGGCTCCAAAATAAGAGCCTTTCGGTTCAAATGATTGTGGAGGTGGAATGACAATAGAAGAGAACAGTGGAAAGAGTTCATTAAGCTGAAGTATGTTTTTCAGAATTATGAGGATACAAGTAGTATAACTTCACTCTCATGATATTGCCTTCTAGAAGCACATCAACAACTTGTGATCTAATTTGCATTATCACACAAGACTGAAAATTGGCAAAGGAAGATGTTTTGAGTTCTGGGAGAACAACTAGGTTTGCGAAAAATCTTTAGCTGTCATATTTCTAATTTATACAGCACTGTAGTGACAAAAATAGTATTGCCGACTGCCAGGATGGCAGCTCATGAATATTTCAATGTAGAAGGAAATCTTTTGGAGATAGATAGGGCGGAGATGTTACTGAGGATTGCTGACAGCCTTGCTTTGGACAGCCAAGGCATCAGTGATGGAAATTTCTCGTTTAGTCAACCTACCAAATATTGGTGAGAAGGATGGCAATTAATGGAAGTGGTACAGAATGGACATGGAAAATGCTTCGGAATACAAAGGCTCCGGTTATAGTTGCTTGGCTTGGCTGAGGGGCAGTGCATGAGGCCAGCTTGACGAGTGAACAATTTATCACTACATTGCATGTTTGTGTGGAATATCTGATGCATGTTTCTAAGCTTATATGGAGTTTGATCAAGTTCTCTATAGCTGGATGAAGCAAAGGATGAGGAAGCACCAAAAGAAGATATGGATGACCATCCTATTATGCATAATATGGAGCATTTGGTTTTGAAGGAAGTGAGATGCTTTGACTGAAAGGAGGAAAACGTTTATTTAGATAAGAACAGATGTATTTAATATCGCAAAAGTTGGTGCACCACTGCTTTTCAAAATAATTTGGATGTAATTTTAAACTTTCTGGATATCTTGTAGGATTAAAAGGATTCCCTGCTTTGTACTTGGTTGTACCCATTTAATACTAGTTTGGTCTTGAACGTTATTAATACAATTTTCTTTTACCTACCAAGAGTAAGCTTTGTATGCCTTCAAGCAACAGATAAGAACTCACCAGTGTTTTGAGAAGCGAGAAGCGAAAAAAAGCGATGAGGTCTCGCTTCACAGAAGCGAGAAGCGTGAAGCGTGAAGCAAAGCGCGCGCTTTTTTTAACCGAAGAAGTACTGGGGGGAGGTGATTAGACATGATATGGCAGAGCTTGATCTCACAGAGGACATGACCCTAGATAAGAAGAAGTGGAGGTT
>DF364680.1:0-11523 GCA_000787875.1 Solanum virginianum | reverse complement strand
GCTCCTCATTATCCGTAGTGGTAAGGTCTGCGTACATTCTACCCCCAGACCCCACTTGTGGGATTTCACTAGGTATGTTGTTGTTGTTGTTGTTAGTATAAAAATAAAAATATATGAAATATACATACATAAACATAAGTACACACTAACAAACATAAGTACATCACTGAACAAAAAATTTACACGCTAAACAGAATACAATTCACTACAAGCACGAATCAGAAAAATAGTGACATCACTGTACAAAACAGTGACAAGAAGGGAGAAGACGAACCAAAACTGCAGAACCGCAGAGTGCAGACGCATAAGAGACAAACCCCACTGGGTGCAAACAATTTCTGAGGACCATCGGACAGGGTAAAACCTAAATTAACCGTGGTGCACTTGCGGAAAACTCCTTGCCGAGGGCCTGTGACCCCCAGAATTAGTCGGGGCTCAAAGAGACTTGGATAGTAGGTCAAATTAATTTCAAAACTATTAAACATTAAAAAAAAAATTTAAAAACCCTAAACTAAAAAAGCATCGCTTCAGTGCTTCTCGCTTCAGCGCTTCGAAGGATGAAGCGCGCGCTTTTTCAAACGCCTCACGCTTCAGATCTGAAAAGCGCAAGGACCTCGTTTCGCTTCGAGGCGCGCTTTTGATAACACTGGAACTCACTGACTGTCATATTGCTAAGAGATGAATTCACCAATGGTATACTTTCCATCTTATAATTAGTTATCAAGTGGACTGCCAAGAAAAAAATAATTCTTCCTGAGAAGTCTGCAGAAATTCACATACTTCAAAACTGTCACGCAACTGCAGGTAACAAATAAATCCAAGACATTTAAGCAACCTTCTCTAAGAATAGTGCAAAGGACACCAACAAATACAATTCACCCAAAGAATCTACCTTAAAAGTTATAATGGCAATTCCTCTGAACTTTCCGCTGTCAGGGAATTCCATACAACCAACCTCTGTAATGGTGCCACAACCTTCAAAGTAGCTCTTAATATCATCCTCTGTGGAATAATAAGGAATACCTCCAACATAAACTTTATTAGAAATATCAACACCTTCTTCCCTGGAACAAGTAGGCACATTCCCACAGCAATATAGGAGTCAGAAACAAATAAGAAAATGAAAAAACAGATCCTAAATCATGCAACGGATAAGAGTCGGACAAGAGTCTTATGAAACATAGATCAAACAAAGAGTCATGAGAGAAGTCCGACCCCACAGCCTAAAACACACGAGTTTGATGCAATGTCAGTGTGCTCATCTATATAATAACCAACAAGTTCAAACTCATCCATTTTTCCCTTTTTTTTGGTCGTATGGGCATCGTTTTGCACTGCCTGCAACCACTTCAAACATTTGCTCAAACAAAAAATTAGCTATGCCCTTGAATTGGCAGGCAAATCCAGAATTATACGTGATAATAAATGATTGTAATATTGAAATTAAGTATGCATTAGCCGTCTTGTGCGTTCAGCAACTTAACAAAAGAAAATCATTCTTTTACCATACCAATGGTTACGTTGATTCTCATGTGAAAACTAAGCACCAAATATAGACCAGTAAATTTAATATTTAACTTAACAAAGCAGAAAGGGTAAGGGTAAGCTCTGAGTGCATCTTACATTTCAAAAAGTTACACAAAACAAGTAATTCCTTTGTCTCAATTTGTTTGTCCTACTTTCCCTATTAGTCCATTTCAAAAAGAATGCCTCTTAATTTTTTTTTTCTACAACTCAATTCATTCTAACTTTCCATGTGGCATTGGAAAAAGGTCATTTTGATACATTCCACGTATTTTAGTTTAAACCCACACGATTAAAAAGTTTTTATACTTTCAAAACAAAATAATAGAATTGAAATGAAGAGAATAACAATTAGGTAAATCATAAACTTGTTAACAATTAAACAAAGAACATTAATGAAACCATTCCAGAACAAAAGAACACAAAGCTAATATAACAAAGGAATTTCAATATTTTATACCTTTCCTCCCATTTAGCAATCTCGGCTGCTGCTGCTTCTCCATTTCCTCCATCCCCAAGTTTCATACCCTCCGTAACTTCCCCATCTTCTACTCGCTGCTTCCCTTTATTATTCTTTTTCTTATTTTTCTTCTTCTTCATAGGCTTTCTCTCTTGCTTCAGCTCCTCATTATCCTTCTCTAACCCTCCAATTTCATCTCTCTTCCTCTTCTTATGTTTTTCTTTTATTTCCTGACTCATACCACCTGCCCCGACCTCTTTCTGCCCATCTCGCGCCTTTTCTCTACGTTTATCTCTCTTAGATAATCTGGTCATTGAATTGAGAAGAGATTTGACGGATTTTGAATTAGGGTCCTCTACGTTAGTGGGATTGATTTGAACTTCAGAAGCAGCTAACAGTTCAGCTTTAGCTGCTCTTAGTGCTTGTTTCAACTTCTTGTTTGATTGAACCATGGTAATGCGTTGTAGAACACAAACAAGCTGCGGAACACAATTTTGAGTTAGCTACTTGAACAAAACCCTCCAAAAACCTCTTGCGTTGAGTGAAACCTGCCGTCTGGGGAGTTCGATTTTCCTTTGGATTCGATTTCTTTTTTTTAAGTGAATTATTTTATGAGTTAAAAATGGTTGAAAGTTATTTTTAAATTTTTTCGGCTTGAAAAAGTTGTGTTATCTAAACACTTAAAAAATTAAAAAGGAGTGCAAAAGACCATTTCTGATAATATCAAGAAGGAAAATAATAAAGTTGCTTGATGCTATTAAAGTGTATATATAATCTGATGGTATCACAGAGAAAGAAACTGTTTGATATCATCACAATGTATAAATACCATAAGAATTTAGAGTTTAATAAATAAAATTATGATTTTAATAAAAAAAATTAATTATTTTTTATTTATTTTTTTAAAAGGTGTTTAATATATTCTATATGATATCGAGAGGATATCAATATACTAATAGAGTATTAATAGGATTAAGTTCAATCCTATACGATATTATAATGGTGTCATATATCAATCGAGTCTTACTTATTTCTTAAAAAGGAGCTCAATCCTAAATAATATCAGTAGGGCATTAATAATATACTAATGGAGTGTCATAGAGGACTAAGTTCAGTCCTATACAATATCGTTATGGTATCATATACCGATGAAGCATCATAAAGTAGTGATATTGACGTCGTGCATGAAATAAGAAAAGAGAAAGTGGGTAAGCGGGTAAATAGTTTAGGTTGAATCCGCTTTTAGTAATAGTTATAATTAGGTCCATTTTGTGTAGTTTTCCCCTAAAAACAAATCAATCCAAACGCCCATAAAGAAGTATAATTTTTTTACATAATTACATTATAGTATCGCTCGAAAAATTATTTTATATAATTGAACTATGATTTTCAATATTTATCTCAATTAGCTCAATTTTATGATAACTCTAAATTACAAGATTTTAAATATGTTGAACTTTTTCCTTTTTTCGAAGAAGGGCCTAATGTAATACCCAATAAGTTGGAAAGTCGAATTTTGAAAGAAAGTACAAAATCTGATTACTGGTGTCAGGGTCGTAAATAGAGTCTTATAGATGACCCTAACACTTGGGATTTTATTTTGGAAATTTGAGGTTCAAGGTACGAATAGCTTGTACGGGTCGTTATTGCTTTTACGGATCGTAGTGTTGATTATGGATTATGATTTAGAGAAGTGTAACAAAAGGATCAACAGGACAAGACCTCTTTATAGGTCATGGTCCGATTGACAAGTTGTGAAGGGATGGTTTTGTTGTTTGGATCAGTAGTGGTGGAATTGACAAGTGTTGATGGGATTTACGAGAGGTGTTCTATGATTCGTACAATGAATCACGGGTCGTAGTTGAGTTCGTGGTTTCTGAGCCAAAATTTATGTTTCTGAAGTTTTTATATGACGTACAGGATGAGCCGTAAAAGGAACTACGAGCCATAAAGTTCCTTCGTGGTTTGAAATCTTGAGACATTGAAAGTTTAGCCACTTCTACGAAGCCCCATCTACGAACCGTAGATGAGTGTACGATCTATAGACCCCTTTCGTAATCCCCCTATAGACTTTTGATGAAGGGCAATTTTATCATTTCCTGTCTATTTAAGTCCCAAACTATGTTATTTTAAGCCTATAATTGCCAATATCCGTTCCAATCCATGTCCTAATCATCTCATTCTCATTCTAACTTTAAAACACTCAGTTTCTCTCAAGTCTTACAACTCTCAAACTCCATTGAAGGCTCCAAGGCTAGGGTTCCAAGTTCAGTCATCCAATTCTAGATTTTCTTCAATTATTTCACAATAGGTATGTGGGTCTTCATTCATGGGTACCTTTCAACCATGGAGCTCAACCAAATTTGCTCTTTTTCATCAAAATTTACATAGATATTTCTAGGATTTTCATGATTTCCAATTTCAAATATTATATATTGTTATTAATTACTCAACTATAGATGCATTAATTTAATGATTTAAGGTTAAAATTTCCTACACGCTACTTAGGGTTAATGAATTACATATGGGTTCATCCAATTTTGATTAAATTAATCCTCAATTACATGATTTAGCATGAACCTCATTCCATTACATATATTTTAAACTTGTTGTTATGAACCCATACTTTTACCATAAATTTCAACTTAAAGTATGATATGAAATTCCAAGTTTTTGAAGTAGGTTGACTTAAGACCTAAGGGCTAATTTAGGATCCCAATTTACCCCAATTATGATATGGATTGTAATGATGGAAGGCATATACCCATATTACAAGTATGTTTATGAAAATGAGTTATTCTATGAATATAATTTCTCTAAATCGGATTGGTCTATTTGATTTGTCTTTCCTCCGTGACAAGTTTATGAGTTATGACAACTATGAATTATGATTTCTGACAAGTATGATTTTATGCCTATGATATATATTCCGTGAGATTTGACTAAGCACCGAATAAAGCTGTAAGGTGGGGGATTGACCTATCAGGCCCTTATATAAACTCTCTAGTTGCATAACTATGTTGTCACTTTATATAGCATTATGATTATGATACTCGTTTAGTGGGGTAGAGTCTTACCCTGATAAGTAGGCTCTCTTTTCTCTGATGCAACGATAGACATTGGAATCCATGTTATAGCTCATATGGTCTTATTGTCTGATACGATTACTTTCCATATACGTATGATAGTTTATGATACTTACGTGGTCTCATTTATGATTTACTTATGCATTAGTCACTTACTTATTTACCATGTTTTTACATTTTATACATTATACTTTGTACTTAATCCTTGTGCTATGTAATTTACATTACATGCATGGCCTACATACTTAGTACATCCAAATGTACTAATGCATATTTTATACCTACATTATATCAGAATGTAGGTACCGGCGGCCATATTTCTCCTTATTTTTGTGGCTAGATCCGAATTACATCTCGAAGGTCATTAATGAGTCCTCATGCTTTGGGGACAAACCTTGTTTGCTTTACTTTTATTTGCTTAGTTTGATTTAAAGACTTAAGACTACTTTTTTACCTTTTCTTTGAGGGTGAGCTAGGGACATGTCTTAGCCCCCGCCATGTATAGTAGGTAGAGGTGTTGTTGGGCATCATATGTAGAATTTATATGTTGTTTAGCCTTTTTCTTATGATATCTTACTTAGACCCTTTTATTGATCTTTTGAGTATTGAATTACTTATGTCATTACCTATGAATGTTTATGATATGCTAAGAAAGCCACATTAGGGCTCCTTCGAGAATCTCAATCACCATGTCACACCTAGGGCTAGCTTGGGTCATGATAAACTTGGTATCAGAACACGAGGTTTTGAAGTGTTCTAGGGAGTCCAACATGCCACATTAAGTAGAGTCATATTCATCAATATGAAGCGCGGTACATCTATGAGTAGGAAGCTATGAGGTATTTTAGGAAATCTTTGTTTCTTTCATAATCTATGTTGTGCCTTCGAAGACTACTCTCCTCTACAATTTTTTATCTGCATTTTTCAAAAACTGCCTCCAAAAAGAGTACCTTTGCAAAGGGAACTTAATAATGCCAATGAGGACCAAGCTCCTCTGGTCCCCCAAGCTCCCTACGGTCCCTTAGAAGAACAAATGACAAATCCAGAGTTTCATGTCATATTACTATGTTGGCTTAAGCCATAACTAATCAAACCAACCAAGGTGTTATTGCTCCTCCCAATGTTCCAACCTCGACATCTCAAGTGTGCCACTTTGCTAGAATAAATCCTCTTGAATTATGCGGTTCCAAGGTGGACGAAGATTATAATACCTCTTATGTTGGATTTGAATATGAAAGAAAAGTGCAGTTCTTGGTTCTGGTGCCAAAGACTATGAGCCCAATCTACGACTTATAGATGATTTTAGGAATCGTAGATAGGGTCTCGTAGATGAACCTAACACTTGATATTATTTTGGAAATTTGTGGTCCAATGTAGGAATAACTTTTACGAGTCATCAATGGGTTTACGAATTATTATTGGTAGTCATGGTTTAGATTCAGGAAGGTGAAATCTAAGGACTAACAGGATGAGACCTCTCTCTGGGTCGTGGTTTCTGTTGATGGGTCGTGAAGGATGATTTTGTGGTTTGGGTCAATGGTGGTGAAATTAATTTTGTGGTTTGGGTCAATGGTGGTGAAATTGACTAAGTTTTAGTGGGGTTCACGAGGGGGTGTTCTACGACCTGTACAATTAATTATGAACCATAGTTTGAGTTCATGGTTTTTGACCTAAAATTTATATTTTTGAAGTTTTGACACGAACATGCAAGACGAGCCATAAATAGAATCATGGGCCATAGTTTTCCTTCGTGGTTTGAGATCCTGAGATACTAGAAGTTTACCTTTGAACAAAATCTCATATCTATGAATCATAGATTGATCTATGATCCGTAGACTCCCTTGCATAAACCTACCCAATAATTTTAATGAAGGGTTGTTTGGTCATTTTCTCCTACTCTAAGTCCTAAACTACGTTGTTTTAAGCCTATAATTGACTATATCCACTCTCCAACACATATCATAATCATTGCATTCTTATCCTAACTCTAAAATCCTTAATTTCTCTCAAGTCTCTCAACTCTCAAGCTCAATTGAAGACTCCAAGGCTAGGGTGTTGACACCTAATTTTGACCCTCCACATTATAAATCAATTATCAAGCTTCTTCAATTTTTAACAATTTGAAATAATTAAGTTATTTTGGTATTATATATATTTTCTTTCATATACTTTGTACGTATGTAATTGCGTACTCTTTCATAATTATTCAAAAAATAAAAAGAAACTATATTCTTGATTATTTTCAAATTATTTTTTGAAATTTAAGTAGTTCATAGTTGAGTTAATTATTTCACTTATTTAATTTTAAAGAAGCTCATTAATTGATATAATTTAATTCATCGTGTATATTAAATTTAAATGCGTGCTCCGACCCAACATATCCCCTTCCTTTTTCCTTTTCACTTTACTTTTACTTTTACTTTTCTTTTTCTTTTTCTTTTCGCGGACCCATGTGTCCCTCCTATCCCTTTTCTTCCTGACACCTACCCACACAAGACTCTTCTTCTTCTCCATCTTAAAAAAGCAACAAAACCTGCAAACCCAAGAAAATCCCCAAAGTTCAATAATTCCTCCAACAACCTGCAACGTTCAGATTTAGAATTTCGAGTTCAAATCCAAAATCTCAATTTTTTGCCCTAATTTTTAGTCTATAAATACTCCTCTTCATCACTTGTCTTGGGGGTGGTTCCGGATAAAAGAGGAGACATTAAAATTTCAAGAGGAGTCGTCCCTCATTTCAAAAAATATACATCAAGGTTTCTTTTTCTAGTAAGCCAATTTTCAAGAAAAGTGCAGTCACTTTGAAGGCGCCCGAGGCCAAAATTTTCTCATTTTGAAATTATGAAACCCATAAGTGAGTTCCGTTTTCGTGTTGAAACACTCCCTCTTTAATTCATCGTCCCAAGTTCGCTGCCCTCCAAAAGATAACATCATATGCATTTCTTTTCAAAAAAAATTTGTCGTAATTTGATTTGGCGTCATGATATTTCCAAAAAAAAAAGGTTTTTGAAGTGGAGTTTTGTCATGATGTAATAGTGAATATTTTCTATTAAGTTGTCAATTCTCGTTTATGTTATATGTTGAAGGTATTCATCTTTATTTACTTTTTGTGCATGAACTCCTCCATTCGAGTCCATGCCAGACTCCATCCTTGCATCTAGGGTCAGCCTCGGGTCATTTTGCGTGATAGAGAAGCTGCGTTACAGATTTTTGGGGGCTGAAACGTCACCGTATACACTAATTACATCATGTATACAGTGATGTGATATTAAAAATAGGCAAAAAAATCGAGTCTTCAGCAGGAATGGTTCAAGGTAGCTGAAATATTTGAAATACAGGTGGAAGAGAGGGTATATACACTGATACACAATGTATATATACCTTTCTGATATACAGGGCGGAAAGAGCTTAAGCAAATTATCTGAGCACCCCTTTGTTGGGGAAAGGGGCCAAAGCCCAAGTTTTGGAATAACAACAGTTTGGCTACATTTTATGAGCCAGACAAGCCCAATTATTTATTAGAAGTTAGGACAGGGAATTTGGGTCTGCCAAGCCCAAGTGATATATTATTCTCCTTTTACTTGATTATTGTATTTATTTGTCATTGTCTGATTCTAACTCTAATATTTTGTTTATTTAGTTTTAATCTAATTAAAGTCCCCAAAAGTCAAACCATATGTATTAGTCAAAAGTTAATTTTTGTGATTTTTAATTCGAATAATGCATTTCTAAGTTTTTTCAATACTTCAAATATGTTTGTGGAAATTCTTTACCTAGATTTTTCCAAGTTTTATTTTAGACATTAATCTTTTCAAAAGTTAGTCAAATAATTTTCAAATCGTTGGATAACCGCGTGTTAGCTACTTAAGTGCTAATACCTTCTTAACATAGCATTAAGAACTCTTACTCATTTCTCTAAAATTTTAGAACTTTTTCTGTTAGGGTCTTAAAATTATTTTAAGTTTTCTTGATTTCTTTAAAAAATTAAGTGGCGACTCTGTTTTCTTATTTTTGAAAAAATTGGTTTTTTCTTAAATTAATTAAATTTTAAACCTAGTTTTTCTTTAAAAACCCATTTTCAAGATTAACATAGGGTTTCAAGTTCCATTAACCAATTCTATGTTTTTGTTCACCTATTTTATTATAGGTATGTGGGCCTTCATCTATGTGTACCTTTCACCTATGGAGCCAACTAAACCCTCTTTTTTCATTTAAATTTCGATAAAGATATTTTATGGTTTTATGATTTGGATTCAAATTCCATAACTATTGTTGTATATTGTAATTTCCTCTTGAATTACGCATGAATTATACTAACTTACATGAAATTACATGAATTTCAAGTGATTTCACCTAAATGTTACCTAGGGTTTTATGAAATTGTAAATGGGCTCCTTCACTTTTGATCCAAAGAGTCTCAAATTACATGATTATGCATTAATTTTCTTTGTTTACATGATTTCAAGCTTAATGATGGTGAATCCATACTTTTGCACTAATTTTATGACAATTTATGATTATGAAGATTTCAGATATACAAGTAAGTTCATGAGTAGGGTGATCTTTGACCCTAAATTGATAAGAATTATAATGGTGGAGGGCCTACACCAATATTACAAATATGATTATAAAGATGAGAGTTATTCTATGAATATGATTCTTAGAATTTGGATCAATTTACTTGACTTACCTTTCCACTATAACAAGTTATGAATCATGACAAGTATGAAGTATGATTTTATGACAAATAAGACCAATATTTATGATATGTACTCTGTAGGATTTGACTTAGCATCGAATAAGGCTTAAGTTGGAGGCTTGACCTACGAGGTCCTTATATAAAGTCTCTAGTCTTATAACTATATTATTGTTGTAGGTTTATGTTACCAATATTACCTAGCTAATAGATCCATATACTACATTATGATTATGACATTCGCTTAGCAGGGTATTGTTTTACCTTGGAAAGTAATTGTAATGACCCTCAGTTTAGGAGCCTAGAAATGCAAAAAAGTTGGCCTAAAAAGTGACCAGGGTCAATCTATGAGACCATGTTCACAACCCGTGGTTTGGACCATGATTCATAAACAAGGCGTGTGGAAATTAACTTCAAGAAAGGGAAAATGTTTATAAGTGTGGGGTAACCCACGAAGCCATTGATGGTCTGTAGGTTAGTTAACAACTCATGGAAAGGGTTGTAGATGAATCTGCCAAACATGAAAGAAATTTAGAGTTTCTATAAGGAGGACCATGATAAACAGGATGGTCCGTAGACACTTTCATAGCCCGTAGAAAGCCTTCGTAGATTAAGGTCCAGAGAAGTAAAAATTGGCTATGTGTGAAAGGACTCTACGACTCCAACCACAACCTGTAAGTCAAAGGACGACCCATAAGTTGGGTTTCATGGTTAGGATTTTGGCAATAATTTCTAAAAATTGGAAATGGAGAAGAGGATGACCATGACTACAGTCCATGGTTCAATCTACGACCCATAATCAGGGTTTAGTGGTTCTAGTCCGATAGTTTTAATGAAGGAAAATTTCATCTTTTCCGCTAATTCTAATCATAAACTATGTCATTTAGGGACTTTTAATGCCTTAAATCATATCTTAAACCCTAAGAATCTACCATTCCTATCACTCTACCGCTTTCTAAATCTCTAAGGCATTTATCCCCTCTTTAAGAACAAGCTAAGGAGGCTAGGGTTTCAAGGGATTCTTTCATAAATAGCAAATTCCTTCTTCCTAATCTTACCAAGGTATGTAAGTTTGATTTGTGGGTCTTCTTTCACCCACAAAGTCCTACATAATATTTTTTTTTAATCTTTTATTTAAGTTCCTTCATCACTACTATACATGTTTATGATGATTTCATGATATTTAAATGTTACTATGTGTTTAAATGCTACCATATGATGTTATATTAAGTATTTTCATATTTTATGAGTTAATAATGATTACCCCAATTATGTGGGTTTAAGTAATGAAATCGTGATCTGAATAAGCATATTTTCCATGATTAAGCATGATTTCATGATTATGAGAGTTTCAACTTAAGAACTTATCCCACCTAGTTTAAAGTCAAGTTTTACATGATATATAACAAAGATTAGGGCATTAAGAAAAAGTTTTAAATTTATGATTTGTCAAAAATATAATCATGTTGATAATTGCCCTAAAAGATGTTTAAGAAGGTCTCCAAGAGGAAAGGACTATACTCACTTGGTGGTTCCTTAAGTTTGAGCTACTCTAAAGATTTCTACTTATGATTCTAAGTGTCATAAATTGACTAAGATTACGTTTTAAAGATTTTGTAGGATGACTTAGCATCAAATGTGACATTGAGGTGGGGTTCGGTAAGGGGACCTTAGTAGCAACCCTTTTATCCCATTAACTATATGCCACAATGTTAGGACCCTCATTTTTTTGTACGTGAGTTAATTATGAAATTTTG